>MU172944.1:326306-343340 GCA_016695475.1 Suillus decipiens
CGGGTCAAAAGTCGCGCAGTAGAGGTAATTGAAGATGTCAGTTTGAACCAGGCGTGCTTAGTCGCGTTTTCTATGAAAATATTTGACCACAGCAGCCTTTGCACTCGTTATTTTAAACTCTCATCGAAATTGGGATAATCATTCGTGTCTCCTGTGGCCGCCTGGTCCCAACACGCTCCCAGTGGTGGGAATTGTTCTCAGTCTTTCGGTCTTGGTTGGCATTCAATGCCTGGAAATACACTATGATCGGCACAACATGGTGGTAATCTGCTCAAAATAGCTCATATTCTTTAGGCCACATGGGGTATGCCAGTCTGTTCAGCAAGCCTAGTACGGTGATCAACGAGGAGCTGGCGAAATACTTTTTAGATGGGTGGTTCAGACATGTGCGGATAACCCCAGTCAATCGTGTACGAAGCGTGAGTCGCACCTAGGCGGCTTACTACCATATGAAGACAGGTAGTAGATTTTTTGTTGCGACGGGGTCCATAAAACAGCTTCAATTTCCTTCCCACTGGCATCTTCTCTCAGCGTCTGAAGACAGTTCCTTATGCCTGTTTCATGCACGTAACTGGGTCGTGCTTCCGACTTCGCGCCCTCCAAGGTCACCAGGGGACGAGTCAATTCTACGGCGGTGCATCGTCTAACAAAATCGTGTTGAGCGTAGGCAAACACCATACGCTGCGTGTTTGCTTCTCTAAGTCCCAGGCCCATTCTTCAATTCATTTGATGGTTTAAGGGGAGAACTCGTGCGGTGATCAACATCAGGCTCGTCATTCGTTGTGCAATATCAGAAAACGATCAATGTATTCATGTGCATGTCGAACTTCCCCTATATTTTCTAATTCAATTCTATCGCACTTACGACAGGGTTCTTCGTCACACAAGGTCACCCACGCTGCGAATTGCCGTGTCGAGCCTCGAGATTTACATGTCTGATCAAAGCAGAGGTCATCATACTAGTAAAGAATGATCAATTAAGTAGGAGATCGAGCTGTGAACAGCAGCAACATAACGCTGCAACACAGCAGAAATGGAATTGGAGACCCACGACGTTATGGAGAGAAGCGAAAGTCGCCATGGTAGTCAACAAAAGAGCACGAAAAGGAGAAATAACGATAAATACACAATCAAGCTGTCCGAACTGAAGTAAGATTCTATGTTCGCCAATACGGACTACGAAAGCTGTGAATTGCGGGTCCCCCAAGGTCCAAATTGACGTTGTTGAGACTCAAGATGCGAATGCTATGCCATAACGTCGATTACTTTACCTACGCTGCGGCTCAACCATCCGTACAAATCCGTATGCTGCTTTGCATCGGAAACGATCTCTTGTATATTTTGGCAATTCCATGTTAATTGGTGATGGCATCAGTGAACGGGGTTGTGGCAAAACCGACCCTGAAGTTGTCGCCATCTAACACAGTGTAGAAGCGCTGCATAAATGTATAGCCGACAACAAAGTCAAGCCCTGTGCCAGTTTTCGTACTAAGGCTGTTTATGATGAGATATATGCCATTTTTTTCACCACCAGGAAGCTTGTAGTTGAGGGAACGAGGCCATATTTGGGCGTTAGGGCTGAGACTGAGGATTACCTGTGCAAAATGGTGAACAAGGGGTGTGGGCTGACAGAATTGACATACGTTGTTGTTGTTAATATGGAATTTCAACGCCTGTAGGACAGAGTACTGGTCAGTGGTAATACGGAGAAGACCAGTCGGCTGATCGAAAGTAGCGCCGGTTGCAGCCTGGTACCTGCGATAGGCATCTATCGAACGCTGATTAGATTATCATTATTTGCTGCGCTCTAAATACACACCGGAGGCAATGGAAATAAAGGTGCTGCCAGTATCAGTGATACCAGCAGTCTCCTCTAAGATTTCTGTGTCGCCGTAAGTGATACTCTGATCGATACCCCAGTAGACATATGAGGGGGCGGTGTTAGTGATAGAACTGAAACAACATAATTACAAAGAGTCTGGATTGATCTGGGAGCTGAGGTAGCTTACGCGTGTACAATGTTACTAGTGCACTTGGTATAGTCAATTTCACCAAAGGTGAGCTCTCCGACATCGGTGTCTGGATTCCCAGTGGTGGGCTGGAAAAAGATACCAACAATGTTATGATTAATGGCGCCTTCGTTAACAAGGCAGTCAGTAAAAGTCGGGTACGTGGCAGGGTTAGGTCTGGTGTTGAATGTCAAATCTTGAGGCCCAATGCCAAGGATACCGTCATACTTGATGTTGCTCGAGGTAGAAGCAATAGCGAGTTCGTAGTTGGGGATGGTGAGCCCACCACCGAGAGTGACGGTATCTCGGAAGATAGTTCCTATAGATAACTGTAGGTATTTTCAATTTATGATATTGTTGTATGTCATACCAGCGAAGGAGGCTTCAGAAGGCCATGCTCTACCGTAGGTTTCGCTTACACCCATTCCAGTGTTGTCGGTTCCCACGTATGGAGTAAGGGCGCCAATCCATGTGACCGCGCTACCGGAGTCGACAATCAAGTTGTCTTCAATAATACATTAGTAGCCGCATGTTTTCTCAGTGTTGAACTAACAGATCCTGGGGGGGCTACCAACGGCAAGTGCTACGGTGTATTTACCCCAATCGTCGAATAGCGTAGGAATACTTTCAGCACGTCGGCCGTGCGTATTGTAGCCCTTGAAGGTCGCCACTGCACGAGCTTTATCGTGTTGCACGAGGTCAATGGTACCATTGGAGAAGTTCAATCTCCTGGTAAGGGGAAGGATGATGGGAGAATTGCGAACTTCAACGGGCGATCCCATGATTGTCAAAGCCAGGAGCAAGGATGCAGTG
Source organism: Suillus decipiens (assembly GCA_016695475.1). Lineage (NCBI taxonomy): Eukaryota > Fungi > Basidiomycota > Agaricomycetes > Boletales > Suillaceae > Suillus > Suillus decipiens. The sequence continues at coordinate 329,129 of MU172944.1, forward strand.
AGAAACATGGCTTATTAATGGAAGTCATATCATACGCAGTAGCCGATTATATACCTTCAAGTTAGTGCCAGCGAACACAATGACCGTGACACGTACTACTTATATTGAAACGTCTCCCTTGGAAAAAGCAATGATGAGGTAGTCCAAGTTCCGATCCGAGTCACATCATGAGTGTAAACATTCGACCTCTCGATAAGTCAGCCCATCAGTAAACCGGTGAAACTTGTAGTTTTTTTTGCTTCTTTCCTGTATATTACGATATAAACTAATATATAGCAATATAAAGCAATGTAACCACGCCAGGCCCAGAGGTATTGGATGACTTACCGCAGGCAAAAATAATGCAGAATAGAATATCATTTCACGCTTTAGGAAGGTGTTCCGCGATGCCGGGTGTCATTTTGTCACCATTTGAAATTCAACGAGGTTCTGCCACCCCCAAATAAACTTTAAATCTAGAATAATCTGTAGGGGGGTACCCCCCCACAGATGATTCTAAATCGAATAAACATACTTTGCCTCTTTAGGACCACTCACACGATATCCGCTGACATAATCTTACTGTACAGTATGTGCGCAGGCTCTATTGTCCAACACTGTTCCTGCCCTCCACAGAACCCTCAGATACTTTTATATAGTTACCTTATTTCTATAGGTACTAGTCTGTATGTTATCATCGTGTCCCCCGCGGGACTGTGTATAGGGATGGCTCCATGTAGTGGATGATGTCAGGATAGAAGAGTTGGAGTTAAGGAAGAGTATGTAGCTGTCAGGCAAAGGACCGGTATCTTGACTCTGCATCATTTGGTAGGCACACTCAAGACCCCTGAGTGAGAATATCAATGCCTACCAAATGATGCAGAAAGGCAAGTGTAATACACGTACTGTGTACGAAAAAGTAGGTCCTTTCATTGTTCCCATTAGTGGTACGAGATCAAACAATGACTGAACATCAAATCTATGAAACAAGGTTTAAGAATCAATTAAGACGTTCATAGTACTGCGGCAGCTTCCGATCGGGAACTTGGTCCATCATAGGAAGGTCAAGGCAGTCCAAGTTTGGTAAATACCGTGTGCACTTCAAATCATGCATTTGACCCAGCTCATGAAACGCGCTTTTAGACTCTCGCATTTATGCAAAGTGGATTGTGTTGGGTATCCTTGAAGGCCATCCACTGCTGACCATTAACTTGGTGCTGACCATTAACTTGGTGCTTACTAGAAACCAGGAGGAACGATTGACGCAGCTGGCTGAGAGTGACGGGGCCTAAGCATTATGATCTCGGCTCAGACTGCACACGAAGGTAGTACTTAGGCACCAATATGCTACTCCGAATGAGTAGTGATACGAGGCTAAAATTCATGCCAGTAGGAACACCGCCATGAACTAAAAAAAGTAAAACAAGACGAGCATCAGTGAGTTTATAGCAGCTCAGTATACGATAAACAGGGAATATATCACACCTCAGCCTGATCCACTTTCTTCGTGCTCTGCGTCTTCTTCATGAGCTCCCCATTCCTCATCTTCATCTTCGCTGTCTTCATCTCCCCGCTTCCGTTTCCCATTCGCACTCTTCCCATTCGCAGGAGCCTCGCCTTCTGCGATGGTCACACACGTCAGCCGCGTGCCTTTTGTGTCGTACTCAGCCACAGATGATATCTGCAGCACTTCACTTCCGGCTTTTTGTCCTGCGGGCAGCGAAGCTAGGTCGTAAACGTGGATTTTACCGTCAGATGAGACAGTGCACAGAATAATAGTCGAGAGGAGTGCATTTGCCTTCGTTGATTGGGGTAGTGCGAGAGGAAGAATCTCGACTGCTTTTACGCTAAAATGACGGTAAAGAACTATGTCCGAACGAGTGCAATGTACCTACCGATTAGAGTGTCCGGTCATTTCTGCAATGACAGTGGGCATTTTTTCTGGGTCATCTGGAATGTCGTAGATCGACAATTTTTTATCTTCTGCTCCAACAAGTAATAGCTCGCCTGAGCCATGTACTCGATTACTGAACCGAATCGTATGTATTCGGGATGGATGCGTGATTGTATTACGAAGAACCATGTCCTAAGTGCGATCGAACTGAATTCGAAAGTATAGGGACAGCTAAGACATGCACGTACAACCGTGAATACATCGATCGTTTTTTGAGATTGCACGACGAACGAAGAGCCCGATGTTGACCACCGCACAAGTTCTCCCTCTAAACCGTCAAATGAGATGAGAAATGGGTCTGGCGGTTAGAGAAACAAACATTCACCCTTCCCCAGTTTTGTGCTAGCAGACCCCTTCCCTCGCATGAGATCCCACATGCGCAACGTATTGTCTTTGCCTACGCTCAGCGCGACTTTGTTGGACGGATGCACTGCCATGGAATTGACTCGTCCCTTGTGACCTTTGAGGGCGCGAAGCACGACCCAGTCGCGTGCATGAAACAGGCACAAGGAACCGTCTTCAGACGCTGAGAGAAGATGCGAGCGGGAGGGGAATTGAAGCTGTGTTATGGACCCTGTCGCAACAATTTGGAAAGAGGCAGATATATAGAGCACTATAACTCACCTTCGTGGTGCATGAGCCCGCCGATCTCTTTTCTCCTGCGCAAATCCCACACCTTTATGACCTCATCCGCACTCCCAGTAGCAAGCCATTTTCCGCCATTCGGGGACGCAGCGACGGCCTTGATGCACGATACATGTGCGGGGAATACAAAGATAGGTTGCAGCTCGAACTTGTAGCCATCGTTAGTCTCATCGAGCGAGACAGATCCATCAAAGCCGTAGAGCAGTTTTTCGTAGGATCCAGCGATTACCTTGAAGGAAGTTGGGAGAGTAGTGTCATCCGAGGCAGGTTTTGTGGTTTGTTTCACTTTTTGTTTGTCCTTCTTGGAGGATACAAGATGGTTCAGATCGCTGTGGGGAGCCGGTTGCACTTTCGTCTTTTCTTTTCGCGTGGTCGCAAGTCTCGCCCTTTTGCTGCTTGTTACTGTGGCCATTTCGGTGTACTTATACAAATATTATCCACACATCTGAGACACAGCCGGAAAAGTCCCGTAAACAAATGTGATGCATATCCTGAGAAAAATCGTGCATATTTCCCCGGCGGCGCATGAGACGGAAAAGGAAATCCCTAGCAATCTGGATATCGAAAACGACGCTCTGCCATCTTCCCGCCATCCCCTATATGTCATGGTCAACCGACGAACAAGCAACGATTTAAAAGAATGTGCGCTCACGCTCTGGTATCATGTTTGGGACGTCGAAGATATCTCTGAAGTGCTCACTGTTTCTCAGGCCAGCTGCTTTCATGGGTGAAACATGTTTGAAGAGCTCTTTGCTCAAGAATCAGATTTGTTCCTCGACGGACTTTCCACCTGACTTGCAGTCGAGGACAACATCACCATCAACCCATCATCCGTATCTCGCAATCGCAAGGAAGTTGGCCTTGCTCCCAAAATCCTCTAGAATATTGCGTGCGAACGCGATGATGTTCATCGAGAAGAGTTTCTTCGGAATGACTTCGTTGGTAATGGCTCAGAGTTTGTTGTCCTGAATGAAACTAGCAAGAAGGAGCGTACTTGTGCACGTTGTGATGAACGATCACACCATGGACGACGTGCACAGCTTCGTGAATCTTTTGTTCGAAGAGACTGTTACTCGCTGTGCGCCGTCATGACCATAGACGGCTCCAACTGATCAATGTCTACCTCGTCGTCTTCTTCTGGATTTTTTGTCAACCAGTCAGCCTCGGAGAGGTGCCCTATCCTCTCATCATCATCGAAATATGACGCAGGTGAACCCGGGAGCTCCAGTGGTTCGTCGCTGTGCTCCCTGATATCCGAGTTTGTAGCTACAGCCTTGAGCTTAGTTCTGGTGTTTTGTGCGTTTTATGCTACTTCACCGCATCAACCAGCCTCGTCTCCCAGGCAAGAGCGCTCGCTCGTTCTTGCTCGTTCGCTTATTGATCTCATTCACTCCGCTCGCTCACTGGCTGCTGGCGCCGCGCAGGCGTGTACTGGGTTTTCAATTCTACTTTCGTTCCTCATATCCATTGTCGCCCTAGGCTTCCGTTCCTGGTTGCAGTCTGCTCTCATTTCACAGCAAGTCTTGTTTTCCATGCGGCTCTTGTGTACGTGCTCATTCGTGTCGATGCCTCTATGTACCCACCCTTGCACATGTTTTCGAAGTCTTTTTGACTCTCACGCAGGTCTCACACATAACGCATCTCTATGAGATGCCTCTCGTATGGGCTTCGCCTCTAGTTTGCTAATTCTCTGCATTATAGTCACTTATTGGAATGGACATATATCAGAAGAGGGAGAGGTGCATTATGATACAGCTAGCATGTGGTTGGACTTGCTACTCAATGTCATGTAGTTGTATGTATCAATTTTTATGGCACTTGAAAAATTTACAGCTCGCACCGGAAAAAATACCGAAACGGACCACAAAGAACTGTTCTCAATGGTCCGGTCGTAGGTGGCTCAGTTCTCGGATCTCATCTGGGACCCCTGAACCGGACTGAACCGGATCACGGCAGCACTATCAGAGTCAGTCTGACCCTATTATTATACAGGTCCTGGGCTCCAGGTAAGTGTTCGTTTCTCTAAGTCCCAGACCCATTTGTCGCCTCATTTGATAGTTTAGAGGGAGAACTCGTGCAATTGTCAACGACAGGCTCGTCATTCGTCGTGTAATCTTGGAAAACGGTTGATGTTCACAATTGCATGTGCATGCCAAACTTTTCAAATTCAGTTCGATCGCTCTTAGGACATGGTTCTTCGCCACAAAAGATCACACATGTTGCGAATCGCCGTGTCGAGCCACATGTCTAGTCAAGTCACCATAATAGTAACAATTAAATAGGAGATCGAGCTATGAACACGCAGAAACACAGCAGGGTGAATGGAATTGAAGACCCACAACGGCATGAAAAGAAGTAGAAGTCCTCATGGTAGTTAATAAAAAAGCACGGAAAGGAGAAAGAACGATGAACACGCAATCAAGCTGTCCCAACTCAAATAAGACTCTATGTGGTCTACGAAAGCTGTGAATTGGAATTGCGGGTCCCCCATGGTCCGAATTGATGTTTTTGAGACTCTAGATGCGAATGCTATGCCATAACTTTTGACCTACGCTGCGAGTCAACCATCCGTACAAATCCGTATGCTGCTTTGCGTTGGAAAAACGATCCCTTGTATATTTTGGGAATTCCATATTAGTTGATGATGGCATCAGTGAACGGGGTTGTGGCAAAACCGACCCCCAAGTCGTCATTTAACACAGTGTAGAAGCGCTGCATAAATGTGTAGCCAGCAATAAAGCCAACCCCGGGGCCAGTGGCCATGCCTGACAGTTTGGTAATGATGAGATATATGCCATCGATATCAGCACCACGCATCTTGTAGTTGAGAGAACGAGGCCAGATTTGGCCGTTAGGGATGAGAGTGAGGGTTTGCTGTGCAAAATAGTGAACAACGAGTGTGAGGGCTGACATAATTGACATACGTGGCTCGTATGGAATTGCAACGGCAGTAGGTCATTGTACTGGTCAAGGGTAATACGGAGAAGACCAGTCGGCTGATCAAAAGTAGCACCGGTTGCAGCCTGGTACCTGCGATAGGCATCTATTGAATGCTGATTAGACCATTATTACTCGCTGCACTCTAGATACACACAGGGGGCGATTCTAATGAAGGCGGTGCCAGTATCGATGATACCAGGAGTGGGGAACAAGATGTCCGTATTGCCGTAGGTAATGCTCTGATTGATACCCCAGTAGTTCGCTGAGGGGAAAGCGTCGGTGATAGGACTGAAACAACATAATTACTAAGGGTCTGGATTTATCTAGGAGCTGAGGTAGCCTTACGTGTATACAATGTTACCAGTGCACTTTGTAAAGTCAGGTTCACCAAAGGAGAGCTCTCCAAAATCGGTGCCTGGATTCCCAGTGGTGGGCCGGAAAAAGATACCAACAATGTTATGATTGATGGCGCCTGCGCTAACCAGGCAGTCAGTAAAAGTCGGGTACCTGACATCCGGGAGACCTGTCAGAGTGTTGACTGTCAAATCTTGAGGCCCGAGGCCAAGGACGCCGCTATATCCGAGGCTGCTCGAAGAAGCAACAGCGAGGTCGTAGTTGGGGATGGTGAGCCCACCACCGAGAGTGACGGTATCTCGGAAGATAGTTCCTATAGATAATTGTAGGTATTTCAATATTGTCAACTTATGATATTGTTGTATGTCGTACCGGAGAAGGAGGTGACATGACCCCCCGCGGTACCGTAGGTTTCCCGTACACCCTGTCCGGTGTAGACACCGGTTTCGCCGTATGGACTGCGCGCGCGAATCCATGTGACCGCGCTACCGGTGTCGACAAGCACGTTGTCTTCAATAATATATTAGTAGTTGGATATTTTCTCAGTGTTGAACTAACAGATCCTGGGGGGGCTGCCAACGTTAAGTGCTACGGTGTATTTACCAACGCTGGCGAATAGCATAGAAATGCTTTCAGCGCGTCGGCCATGCGTGTTGTAGTCCTTGAAGGCCGCTACACGAGCTTTATCATCTTGCACGAGGTCAATAGTACCATTGGAGAAGCTCGGTCTCCTGGTAAGAGGGAGGGTGATGGTGGAATTACGAACTTCAACGGGCGATCCCGTGATTGACAAAGCCAGGAGAAGAGTCAACAAGGATTCAATGAGGAACATGGCTTATTGGAAGTAACATCATACTCGGTAGTCCATTTATATGCTTCAAGTTATGTGCCAGCAAACACGATGTGGCATGTACTATATTTAATTTAGGGCTTGGACAGCTGCCGTTTAAACTGGTTTATTTTCCCAGTTTGTTTCTGTATGTGGCGTGGCACCGATGTGACACAACAGTGACCAGCAGTGACCCCTTTGTCACATACTGCAGTCACTTTATGCTTGTATAATACATACAGCCGAGGCTGAAATATCCCTGTTCTACACAGACAAGCCCATGTGGGCCCATCAATGTGTTGTTGTGTTAAATACAGGTGGGCTGATGTCAAGTGTTTATATGATACAAACAGTGGGCCCATAGTATGTGGTGTAGTAGAAAAGTGAAGACTTTTCTATTGACTTTGATAGGTAGTGTATGGTAAATAGTGTATGAAATATGTACCTGATACAAACAGGTGGGCCAATCCCAAGTGTGTATCTAATACCAACAGGTGGGCTGGTTGAAGTGTTTTTGTGATACCAACAGTGGGCCCATAGCATGTAGGGTGTTATGAACTGGGATAGTTCTTAGTCACACAGCCACACAAGAGAGGCTCAAGGGTGTGAGGTTCAGTACCGATGCAAAAGAGCAAAGGTTCACTATACAAGACTTAGCTAAGTCAAGTACAGGTTCAAAGGTTCAATCTATAAAGAAAGGGAGAATGTGTAAGGCTGATGGTGAGTTCGGCAGGGAATTGTGAACAAAAAAGGATATAAACGAGGTGTGTTAACCAGTAACACGAAAGTAGGAGGTACTAGGACTAGAGAAGAGGACTTTTTCGAGAGGCTTTTGGTCTGACTTGGAGCAGGGATCTCACTGTAGGATTCGCTGTAGATACGAGTGTACATGGACTACTTATACTGAAAAACATAAGGGTCCTCGGTGATGGATGAGCCGAGCATTTTATGTGAGGACCAGGGTAGAAAAAGGTGGCGTCGTACTTGGATAGATAAGAACGGAAAATAAAGAGGGTATGAAGATTGAATGAGTAGTGTTGATGGAATAGCGAGGGTCAAATAGCATAGTTGACAGCGGTGAATTGAGAGTAAAAAGCAGGAACTGGGACCATATGGATAGATGACGGTAGTAAGGTAATGAAAGAGGAAAGGACTGTATCCGTGTGACTTTTGGATGCGATGTGTGACACTAATCACATCATTTAGGTCACGTGGACGGTCTCGAACGCATCGAAAGGCTCGAGTGTTAAGGTTTGATCTGAAGCTGTGGTCGGGGCATAGAGGACATATGGTCCTTACATCCCCTCCGTACTTTGAATATTGACTGTCCTCGGTCGATCCTCCAACTAATAACTAAAAAAAAAGAATCATATGTGAATGCATCGAGAAAACAAGACAACACAAGAAAGCAAGGAAAAATAACAAAACAAACATGATTATTCTTTGTCCACAATGGCCCCAGCAAGTTCTTTGATATCGATATACTGCGTGACATCGAGAGAAGTTGAGGAACGAGGGTAATAGGGAATAAGATGGAAGGCAGCAAATTTGAGGCGCGAGATAGAGCCATCCACTTCAGCAAGCCGGTAAGAACCTCCTTTCGATCGTGAAATGACAACCATAGGTCCGAAATAATGGGGCTTGCACTTGGCATTAGACGCAGGTTCGATTTTTTTGTTTAGGACAAGTACGAGCGATCCTGTGGGAAAGTCATAATTATGGATGGTATTTGCGAAGCATCGTGTGAAGGCTTTGATGGACGCAAAACGACTGTTAACAAGTTGTTGATGAGCAACTGCAAGGTCCATGTCTTGTTTCAAGAGTTGGCGAGTGCATGAATTGATAAGATCAGAGGTGGGAACTAGTGCAGAAATGTCAGGGAGCAGGAATGTGGCTTCAATGAGGTCAAGGGGAAGCAAGGGTTCTATGCCGTGGGCGAGATAGAATGGAGAGTGACCAGTAGACTTCCGTGTGGTGACGCGATCAGCCCAGAACACATGGGGAACCATTTTCGGCCATTGAGTGATATCGCCATCACATGCTTTGACAAGAGAGTCCCGGATAGTGCGATGTGAACATTCAACAATCCCATTTGCCTTAGAGTTATAGGCAGAGACTCGAATATGGTGAATCCCATATTTCTTCGCCAGCCAGTCAACTGCCACTACAAAGGGTGTCCCATTGTCCGTGACAATTTCCTCAATCACCCCCCATCTACACAGGATTTCCTCAAATAAAAATGCACCAAGGGTCCGTGCTGTCTCCGTTTTTAACATATGCCATTCTGGCCAAGCAGACATAGAACAGTGAGCCTGAACTATTCAATCGTATCCATGCGAAGCCGGCATGAACATCGTGTCAGTGTAGGTTTTTTGAAAGAGGGAAGCTGGCATGGAGATGGAGGGGGGAAGTATGACTTTGGTGATGGAACAAGTTTGACACTGGTGACAAGTTTTGAGGTACCATTGGAGGTTGTAGTCTAGTGATGGCCACCAAAATCTGTCAGCTATAGTACGACGCATGGAGTAAAAACCTTTGTGACCGAGTTCATCGCGAGTATTAGTGAGAATTCGAGCACGATGTGGTGTAAATATCACTAGCTGGTGTCGTCCTGCTGAGTCTTTCCTCCACAAGCGATTGCCTTGAATAAAAAAACGGAAGGATTGTTTAGTGAGGCGTGAATGGTCTTTGTTGGGAGTAGATGGTGGGAAGGAGAGGGTACAAAGATATGTCCTGATAGCGTGGAGTTCATTGTCAAGGCGTATATAGGTGTCCAATGAAGGAATGTCTGAGTCAGACATATACGAGGTGTCTTCTGCTGTAAAGGCAAACATGCCAGTCTGGGAAGGCCATTCATCGTCAAGTTCTTTTGCCACCCATACTCCACATCCCAAAATCTCGTCAATCCACTCATCTACATCTTCTGATGTTTCCCCTGGGTCTTTTCTATCCTCGGGTGCCATAGGCTGTCGAGATAGTCCATCTGGTGCAACATGCCTGTTCCCAGGGATGTGTCTAAGAGCAAAATCAAAAAGGGAGATGCCAGCAATCCAACAATTAACAGCGGCATTAGGTTGGACATCAGGATGATTAAGCATGCCACGTATATACTTGGTGTCGACCTCGACAGTAAAATTTTTCAGTCCAATAAGCCAAACTTTGGCTGCACGCAGGGCACAAAATAATCCATACAGCTCAATCTTGGCTTGAGAGTAACGAGATTCCCGCTCATTCCAAGTAATAGAACAAAATCTTGAGGGACGATGATGACTTTCAGAATCGAGTTGAAAGAGAATCCAGCTGCATGCAATATGAGATGAGTCCACTGCTAATATGACTTCAAGGGAAGAAGAGTAGTCAATGGGGCGAATCGCAGAAGAATGAATGATTGCATCCTTGAGGGAGTCCATGGCTTCTGTGTGGCTGAGTCCCATATGAAGGGAACATCAAGACAAGTCAGATTAGTGAGAGGTCGAGCAATATGGGCATAATCTTTGATCCAGTTGCAAACAGTGCCCGCGGTTCCAAGGAAACCACGAACTTCAGTGCGGTTGGTGCAGGGTGGCCAGTTTCTAACTTTTGATACCTTGGTTTTGTCCGGAATGCGTCCTTCATAGTTGCAGAGTTGTCCAACCACGAGAACTTCAGGGACACATAGAAACAATTTTTTTGCTGATACTGTAGCTCCCGTGTGTTTGAGATGGTGTAGAACTTGATTAACATCTACACAGTGCTCCCAAACAAACCTTCGTATGCCAGAATTTTCAGAATTGAGCTCATATGAGCCATCAGGTAGCTCATATCATGTGCAAGGTCCGAGAACATTGACGTCGTCTTGAAAGTTTGGTGCAACCTCAATCTCAGCTTGGAGAATGAATGCAACATCATTTTGGAAGACAGCGGGTGAGTCAGTCCATCCTTGGGGAAGGACAGTAAGACAATAGGTGCCAAGAGGGGTCTGAAATGTAGTGATATCGTGTGATTCTTCTGTGAGAGCACGATGGTCAAAGCCGACAAAGAGGTCCATCATGGTGTAAATTGATCGGCCAGCACATTGTTTGGCAAATAATTCCACATAAGGCATTGATGCAGCGTCTTTGACTGTGACAGAGTTGAGTTGCTGAAGGTCATGCACAATTCATACTGCTCCACTCTTCTTTGCGACACAAAACCAGCGGGATTGATAGGATGAGTTAGAGGGTTCGTAGATGCCAGATGCAATTTTTGACTTGATGAGCTTGATGACTTCCTCTTTGATACCAGGTGGAATGGGGGGTTGACAGTGCGCCCATGGTACATGCTCGATGGTAGGGATGATGATGGGGGGGAAGTAGTCATCTCGAAAACGGCCTTTTTCAGATTCATCCCAGGCCAGTGCTGGCTCATTGTTTGTTAAAATTTGCACAGTGAGTTTCCATTCTTCAGGCCAAAGAAAACTATTCTGGAAAATTCCAAGTTCATCCATTCGTTCTTGGGTGAGCCGTGTGCCAGGTAGGAATTCAGGGGGAGTGGTAGATAAGGAAGGAAGTGAGAAAAGTGGGTCCTCAGGGAATTGGCGAATGATCCGTGCATGGGCTGGCATTGTTGTGGCAACGGGTTTGACTTTGTTGGCAACTTTTTTATAAGAAAAAGTGCGGTGGACTGGGTTAATCTGGAAGTTTTCTCGAAGAAGGAACTCGGCCAAGGAGGAGGAAGTGAGGCAGGATGTGGGAACTTGACTTTCTGGGATAGCTGTATGATAGATATCAGTTGAACTGGTTGGTAGGATGGTGTGATAGATGTCAGTTGAACTGGTTGGTAGGATGGCGCTCTGTGTAGCTTGAGCTGTCAAATGGATAGGGGTATGGAAAACTGCAGTGGTGAGGGCAGGGGAAGGGTGAGGGCAGGGGCGGGGAAGAGTTTCAATGGTACAGGAGTTGGAGCTGTTCATAGGATCTTGGATGGTAACATATACCTTGTCCACATCTTCAACCTTGGATAGGCGAACGAGCTTCTGCCATGGTCATCCCAAAAGCAAGCGGTAGGGTGCATCAGGCACTACGTAGGTATGTGCCCAACTTTTGATCCCTGCGATATCAATTTCCAGCATTTCCACACATCCTCCCATCTCTTGCGCTCCTCCATTTGCTGTCTGCATCCTCATGCGGATTTGCTGGTTCCGAGGTGCATTCATCTTCTTCCAGATGTCTTCTCATATAACGACAATTTCTGAACCCTCATCAAGCAGTCCTAACTTGGAATGAACTCCATTGAGTGTAACTCGGAGTTCTCAGAGAGGCGTGGCATGTTCAACCTGGGGAGGAATAGAGGAAGCAAGAGCACTTGCAGAGAGGGTCATATTTGATGTGGGAACTCGGTGTGTACAACAGTGTTCTACAGCTTTCTTTCGTAACTCTGGACTTATGGCAAGGAGGTCAGATACAGTTATATGGGGCACCATCATATTCAAGATCGTTTTGTAGATGCGCTGGGTGGCATCTGGTGCAGCTGCTTTAGACTCATAGGAAAATGCTGGGGGTTTCTTCATTGCAGAGTCCAGTGGTTCTGGTGCGGCTTCAATCAGAGGCGAGGGAGAGAGATCATCTTTTGATTCAGATGGGATAGGGTTTTCTTTCGCTTTGGATCGCGTGATGGCATTAACATCTGCCTTTTTCTTTTCGTCTTTGGTGGCCATGACGACGTGGTTTCCTGCTACTGGTGCACACTGCAAGAAGTACGAGTCCGATATGAAAGCTGAGGAGGGAATTTCAGTGGATGGTTGTGTCATTGTATCACGTCGATTTTTGTCTATTGGGATAGCATTAGACCCAGTGGCTGGAGTTGGAGAGGTAGGTAGAGTGTATCTCGCATCAATTACTTGCTGGAAGGTTTCATTTCCAGTTCGGCATATGTGGGACTTATCTGGAAAGGCAAAGTATTGTCCATCCCAAATGATCCTTCCGGCTCGTAAGTACTCTCCTGCAATGGAGCAAGTTCTCATTACATGAGGTCCTCCACAGAAAAAGCATGTAGGATTTGACTGGTAGTTGGATGAAGGAGTTTGAAGAGGGGGAAGAGGAAGGTAAGATAGTGGGGTCTGGGCTGGTACAGTGCTGACGAGGTGATGGGATCTTGGAGGGGGCCAGGCTTGCGCTGCGGAGGGAGCCAAACCTGCGAGATGGGTATAGCAGGCTGCATAGGCTGCATCTGTAACATTAAGTCCATGCATTTTTCTTGCAAGTTTTTCTACTTCGTCCATAGTTGTTTTGACGTGTGTAGGTGCTGGGTGTTTGAATGGAACTTGTTTAGTCTGTACTTCCCATCGGACATCCCTTCATTCATCTTCTTCATCCGAGTCCCAATTCTGATATGATGGCTTTTGTTTTGATTCTCGGGTCTCGCGTATTAGCTTGAGGCGGCTAGCAATTGGCTCATTCAAGTCAGCATCAAATGCATCATCTGAGAAAACAAATTCCCCAGCTTCTAGGACTTTTTCAAAGTCAGGGGCCTCATTTCGTGTATAGTTAGTCTCTTTTAACTCCAGGCGACAGTCGATGGCTTTTCGCGCTGAATGTGGCAGTCCTTGCCAGAAGTACCGATCGCGCTCTCAAGCCGAAATTTTCGAGTTGGTTTCTAACCAGACAGCAATAGGACAGAACTGCTGATAGTACTGATGAAGCTCTGTTTCTGTGGTTATTTCAGAGTTAGCGCTGTTAAGGACAACATGTTCTAAGTCCTGAATCGTGTATTGTAGACCTCAGTTAGCCCGTGGGTACTTGGCCAAAATGCTCTTTTTAAAGACTGTGTAGTCCTTACTTTTATAACTGGTTAATGTCACCCAAAATCGTTTGGTGAGAGGGTCCGTGTACCGAACGATGATTTTACATTTTTGTTCATCTGTAAGAGAGCAGGACAAGACCAAGTCCTCGAAAATCTCGAAGAACTCTAGAAGTTCCGATGTCTCCCCGTTGAATGACGGTGCCTTGTTAGACCCTGGTCCAGGCATGGCCGCGATTCCTTTGTTTGCAGTTGACATGAGTGTAGTAGACAAGTGGATCGTTTGTAAGGAGGTGAAGGAAGGGGCTGATGTGGTGGTTGAAGGACTGGGAGTGGTGATTTGGATTGCTGGGACAAAGGGGGTATTTGCAGGTTTCTGGTTTGGTTTGGGCGAAGCCGACAAGGCTTTTAAGAGTTCTGGCTGTGGTATGGGGGGAAGTGTCATTGAGGCCAAGGTTCCTTCAGTAGATATTGTTTTAGTGGGATTTAGAAGTGATATAGGAGTTTCGGGGTCGAAGATGGCAGGTCTAAGAGTGAATGATGGCTGCACAGTTATTTCGGAAAAGAGGGATTTGGAGTCTGATGAGAGCCCGATAGTCTCGTCATCAGAGAGGGAGGAGTCGGTGGGTCCTTTAGAACAGTCTAGGATAGATCTGGTAGGTACAGTGGCTCAAAAAACTGTCTGCATGTTTTGACATTTTTCACTATCTATGATATTGTGTGAGAACAAACAAATGCCTCAAGGACATGCTAGT
>MU172944.1:356622-387741 GCA_016695475.1 Suillus decipiens
AACCAATAGCCAGAGGCAGAGATGACCAAGAGGTGAAGGCAGGAATGACCGAGAGCCGGTGGCACAGGTATATCCTAAAAGGGGTAATGTGCAGGTGCACAGAAATGATTTCAGATATGAACACAGATCAGATATGGACACAGATCAGATATGGATCGGATACGGATTGGATATGGATCGGACGAGTGTCTCGGATTGGATATGGATTGGATGAGTGTATTGGATTGGATATGGATTGGATGAGTGTATCGGATTGGATATGTGAACTGGATTGAGTGGGGATTGGATAGATGTGGATTTGAGCAGGATGTTATAGTGCAAGTCAAGTGTAGAATCCGGTATATGACACTTTCTAAGTCTTAGCACTCCTAAGTCTTGGTCAAAACCTTTGATCTCATTATACTTGACTTAGCCAGTCTCATATTGTGACTCTGTACTAGACTTAGCTAAGTCTTGTATAGCAAACCATTGCTCTTTTGCTTTGGGAGAATCTCAAGCACAAAGCCTCTCTTTTGTGGCTGCTTGTTAGAACTATCCCAGTTCATAACAGCTTTGGTAGGTAGTGTATGAAGTATGTGCCTGATACAAACAAGCAGGCTGAGTGGGCAGTGGTACTGATATACTGTATACTGATGGACTGATGAAAAGACAACTACTCTGCTGGATGGAAGAGAAAGTTGGGTCAGTGCTACCTAGCTGCTATAGTCTAGAGGACAGCATTCAACCCATAGGGATCTCAATCTGGTGTAAGTCTAATAGTCAGTAAATACAGAAAAATCACAAATCTGATGGTAAAATAGCAAGTCCAATGGCAATAATGCAATGTCTGATGTAGCGACCATATTGCCACTAGGCTCATGTCCTAGCTATTCTACACATGTCTCAAGTCATAGCCAAGGGAGCCAAATGTCAAGTGGCACTCACACTGGCCATCCAAACTGCGTCATCCAACCATGTCCATCCTAAGTCCATCTAGCTCCATTTGGTGTGTAATATTTAGTAACTGTCAAAACTGATCCCACGGCAAGTGCTATTACATGCATGCCTCACACCACAGTACTAAGCAGCGTTATTACATATTCCACCTATTTGCCTTGCGCACTCGCTACTATACTTGCCTATCCATCCTGGTCACTCATGCACCATGTTGAAAAGCCTCTCAGATATTTTTCGTACTTCACTTCCTCTGTCTGTGGTAGCTGTAGAAGTCACTTGTAGTATTAATCATTTGTTTTATGCAATCTATCTTTGTTTTGCCCTAACTTTCGACCTATTGGCACTTAGTACCACTATAAGTTGCCACTGGATACTACAAGCTAAAGCTCTCATCCTTTGAACTTTGACTTTCAATCATGGAGTCTCGGACCGCTACCGTTGATTCTTGCTGTTGCCGCTATTTTGATCATTACCGTGGACTAGCATTCGTCTTTGGTAGTTACTGCTATCACTGTTTCAGTGTCACTAACAAGCACACATTCTCATTCTCAAACCATCTTATTCTGCCATAGTACCACTGACGGCAGCAACCTTCAGAGTAGTTTCTTTCCTCTAGTGCTTAGTCTTACTGTGTTCCCTTGCTAACTAACTAAAGGAAATTGCTTCTATTGCAGTCCTCTCGGGTCGAACTGTATACTCACACCTTCAGTAGGATAAATAGCTGTGTCTAACTATAGTCCAGCTGTTATTTCCTTGTTTCACTGATGTGTGGGAATATCAGGTCTGATGGTCAGCCACTATGGGTATGACTAGTAAGAGCAGGGAGTCATCAGGTTTGGCAGAATTCATAAGTGACAGTATAAGAACATGGCTGACAGTCATCTTGGATGGTAAAGGTCCATACAGTGACCCTTAGCTTTGGGGATATACCCCTCCACTACTGTGTGAACATTGGGTATGGATTATGGGTCTGCTAGCACTATTTAACTACCTACATGAGTGTCCAGAGTGATATAGGTGAAAACAGTAGCGAGCTATCAGGTCCAATATCCAATGTCTCTCAGGCATTTTGTCATCTATGCATCCACTCTGGCAAGTAAAACAGATACTGACTGTCAAAGGGGAGCATTGTGTTGATCATAGCAACAACTTTGGAGGACAAGGCTTGCCTAAAGTATGGCTTTCTTTTATGTTGTTTGTTGCATGGATCACAATACATCATATTATTATTGATGCACTCAAAAAATACATGGACGACTCATTTTCCTTTGAGTTAGCCTCCAAGAAACTCTACTATGAACCCTGTCAATGCTACTTTCCAACCAAGCAAACTCATTTACTTCAATTGTGGGATGAAATAAAACTTCCACATGAACACCCAAAGCAATTATTCAGATCACCTCTCACTATCATAGAATTTGACATTGATCCAAATGCCATGTCAGCAACTCTCCCAGTTGATAAGAAATCTGCACTTGTGGCACATTTGCGGTCTTTTGCAGAAAAGAAGTATTGATGGTCATTGCGTGAATATCAGCAGCTTGCAGGCTGGTGTGAGTGGAGCTTTAACATTTTCCTGCTACTCAAACCTGGATTATTGGCAATATATGCCAAAATGCATGGGAAAACAGAACCATTTGCATGTCTACATGTCAATAACAACATCATTCATAAACTTCACTGGATGGCAGACCATATGAATGCCTCATGTGGTTTGTTTTTCTATAAAGCCTTGGATTTCGGTCCCCAATCACATGTTATTGTTGTGGCATATATGGATGCTTCAGGTATTGGCCTCAGTCTTTGGTTTCTGGATGAAAACTTCATGTGTCAGTGCCCTTTACCAATCTCTTCACCAACTGACACTATATTTTTCATGGAAAGTTTGGTGGTCTGCTCAGCAATTCACATGATACAAAATATGCCAGAGGTACCTCCCTGAATGCTCATCTACACAGATAATATGAATGTAGTTGCCATGTTCAACTCATTGCATGCAGATCCATCTTACAACTCTATCTTGATCTCTGCAATGGATGTGTTGATTGAACACAAAGTGGACTTACATGTGGAACATGTCAGTGGCCATTTGAACTCCATAGCTGATGCATTATCACATTTCCAGAATGAACATGTTCTTGAATTTGCGCCAAACACACAGATCTATGATTTTGAACCCCCTCGAAATGTGCTGGGGGCATTCAAAAAATGATCCTGGTGTCTGCTAAGTCCAGGCAGCCCACTCAGGCTGCCTGGACAGAGGAACATCTCTTTCAAGAACATTCCATTGCACTCAGATTTGCCATTGAGCCATCAACATCAATGGCATATGACTCTCACCTGAACTTGTATATTACATTCTGCCAATTTCATCATTGTCCTACCAATCCCACACAGGACACCTTGTCCTATGACATTGTATGGCTATCCCACAATATAGAGCCCCAGTTGGTTGATAATTATCTGTCTGGCATTGCTAACCGACTCGAGTTACTGTACCCTGAGGTCTGCAACACACGTCGATCACCTTTAGTGTCTCGAACACTCCAAGGGTGTAAGCAATGCTTATCTAAACCTATACATCAGAATTTTCCTCTTGGTTTAGATGACATCTCTTGCATTGCATATTGTTAGCCAGAAACCTGTTCCCTATGATGACACTTTATTTCTCACAATGCTTGTCACTGGTTTTGAAACCCTTCAACAACTAGGTGAATTAACATGGCCTGATGCCATCAAACTCCAGACATACAGGAAAGTACCACTTCATCATACAATATATTCAACCTCGACTTCAATCCAGTACTCTTTGCCCTATCAGAAAAATGATAGCCTAAGGACAGGCTCAACAATTGTAATTCTAAGGGAACTGCTGAAACAAGTCAATCTGATGGTCGGCATGAGGGAAGTAAAAGTAGACTTGGCTTGGAGGGTGCGAAGAGACAGAAGGCAGAGCTTTTGATTGAGTGCGAAGAGTAATTGGCGCCCTCCCAGTCTATAAATGAGGGTGGCCATATCCAGGTTGTCAGCACCATACCCGCGAGGACAATAGACACCCTCAAGAGCATCTTCGAGCTTGTTAACTACTTCATGCACACTGGCACCATTTCATAGGGCCACATCGATGATTTGATGGATATGGGGGATATCGTTGTGGGATATAGCCATCAAGAGCCAATTGAAATCATCCAACTGAGTGAGGGCATGCACATACTTGCATGAGTCATTACAGACCTTAAAAGCATTAATGATAGTACATACAAGCAGAATAATAAAACGTACCTGCAGCTTTAGCTGATTAATTTGATCTGCATGTTTTTTTATCATGTCTCGCATATGTGCGAGACCGAGGTAATGATAGTTCATGTGGGCCTTTGGATTACGTGCAATATTGATGAGGCAATAGATGTGCATGTAAATTTCACCACACTCTTCACACAGGTAGTCTTCTCGAATGATGAAACCTGTACAGGATTTTGATTGAGCATGAGGGAGTTGGGGAACTGTGACGTTGACAGTAAATGGTAGACCGTCAGGGCCGTCGTGGTATTGTGCCCAAGGAAAGGACACAAAGAATGTGTGGAGGTCCTCAGGCCAGTTAATGGGAATGCCTGGACACACAATGTCATATCTAAGAGGACACGTATCAGAACACACAAAGTTCTGATCATGTGTGTTGCTGAAAATGACATAACATTACATGAGCATCAACTAAATCCAGCCGAAATGAATGCACCTGTGTTGATCTGACTGATTGTGAGGCTTGGTCGTTGCACTGAATCCCCGAGTGTCATGCTTTTGCTTTTTAGAAGCAGTTGCAGCGCACTTCTTGCTTCCTTGATGATTGGCAAGTGACTTGAACTGGCCAGGGGCCCATAGAGGTAGGCCTATGTGTACACTTGTCTGACACCAGTCTCCACACTTAGGACAGAGCATTTTCCATCAATCTCCAAACTGATCTGACACTTGGAGCTGTCTGGCCTTGAATAATAGATACAGGGAGTCGGGGGTGTTGAGTTTGAATTGGGTTCCGATGTTGATATCAACATCACTATCAGCAACTGAGGCAGGTATTGAAGACTGATTGGATGATCCACTGTCGGTTGATGATTGTCAACGGAGAGAGGGAGAATTAAGTGATATAAAACTAGGTATACTATGAGAAGAGCGGCTATGCAAGTGATTATCCGAGTGCAATGGTACTTGAAAGTCTACAGTTGGTGTATGTGAGTGTCTGGATGATGTGAAAGTGTTATTAGAAGAATGCCATTGATAATCTGATCCAAAACACGTGGTTTGATAGGAGTCTTCTTCGAGGTCTGTGCATGCAGTGTCGTAGTCATCATTAGAAGCAAACCATGAATCATAACAGGTAGACGTAGAATACATAATGAATGAGAGTGTGTATGAGAGAGAGAGAAGTTGTCGAAGTCGAGACGACTGATGAGACGCGCCATGTTAATATTGACATGTCATATTGATATCACACTTTGCTCACGTGCTTCCAAAAATTACATCCGAGATCTGACATTTAGCGGGTAGCATCTTGACATGCTCATGTTTCATTGAAACAACTATCTAGGTACATTCTATAGTATCAAAAATACCCCCTTGTCATATACCGGATTCTACACTTGACTTGCACTATAACATCCTGCTCATATCCACATCCATCTAATCCCCACTCGATCCAGTTCACATATCCAATCTGATACACTCATCCGATCCATATCCGATCTGAGACACTCATCCGATCAAGATCCAATCCAGATCCGATCCAAGACACTCGTCCGATCCATATCTGATCCGTGTTCATATCCAGACCCATTCCTGTGCACCTGTGCATTACCCTTTTTAGGATATACCTGTGCCACCGGCTCAAGGTCATCCCTGCCTTCGCCTCTTGGTCATCTCTGCCTCCAGCTATTGGTTATCTCTGCCTCCATCTCAATAAGTTGTTCCGTACAAGTTTCATCTCCAAGTTCATAGCCTGATGTTTTGCTGTACTTACTATTATGTTTCTGATATAGCCTTGGACTATGCTTACTTACCTTCCAGCATGCTACCTACAGTATATAAACTCGTAGTACTACTCCTGCAGACCTCAGTCTGATCATTGCTTGTATCCTTACCTATCCTGCTGTCTATATAACTCTGTTTCTGTTCCCACTTGGGCTCCAGCCCTTGTAAGTCTCCGGCTCTGGACTATGGGAAGTACTCCCTAGTCCAGAGCCTTGACTCTCTGTCCTATAATCACTTTCAGACTTCATCCAATTGTAGTCCATCTTCCGTTCCACCTTCGACTCTACCTGCAGTAGTCTTCCTCTGTTAAGTTTCTACTTCGGATCTTGTCTGAAGTAGTCTACACTTTCTCTACTTCACATCCGGGCCTACTCCTCCATAGTAGTTATACCACTTCATCCATCCGTACACCTATCCATCTATCCGTCCATCCGTCCGTCCGTCTATCTATCTGTCCGTCTACCCATCCATCCATCCATCTATCTGTCCATCTGTCTATTCATCTGTCCATCCGTCCGCCCATCTGTTATCCACCCAACACTCCGCTACTCCTGCTCTTGGATCCTTGGACCTTCGGATCCTCATACCTTTGGATCGTCGGATCCTCGTACCTTCAGATCATTGGATCCTCGTACCTTCGGATCCTTGTATTTTTGGATCGTCGGATCGTCGTACCTTCGGATCCTTGCACCTTCAGACCTTCGGACCCTTGGTCCTATGGTCCTACGGTCCAGTCCTATTCTATCCTCCATCCTATTGTAACATCCCTCACTGTTCTACTCTGGACTTCGTCCAAGTAGTCTTGTCATCATCCCCTATCATCCAGGAATAGTTCCGGCATATTCCTGCGCTCATCCGGAAGTCCTTCGGAGCTCTATTGAGCTATCCTGCCCTAGAGTTCGTCCGGACTACATCCAGACTTCACCAGAACTCTCCCTACGACTTCATCCGAAATTAAGGGGCAATACTTGGGTAAGGGGCACAGCGCATGAGCTGAGGCCAAAGCCCTTTATGATCCATTAACCCTCCGAGCACGTCTCTAACACCCCTTGTAAGTACTCGATGAACAATTCCATGAAGTTTTGAGGCCGCTGGAAAGAAACTCAAAATGCATCATCCATAACTTAGAGTGGCTGTACATTAAGGTTTTTTAGCTTATGTAAAGTTGAGCTTTGTGTTCAGGATTCTCCTTTTGCATGCCTCTTGGTCTAAAGCGAACCTTTGCTTCAACTCAGCTAGTTCCGTAATTTGGACCTACCTTTGTCGTTGCCAAACATATTCAACTCAGCCAGTCTAGTCCTTTCAGGCACTCGACTGTCTTTGTTGTTTACCTTGATTCTACGCTCAAGCCTTCGTCCGGCTAGTGTAGCAAACCCATGACTCCAGAAGCCTCTCATTTGTGGCTGTCGTGTTCAGAACTATCCCAGTTCGTAACAAAAGATTAGAATCAATCGATACTGTTGACTATCTAGTCTTTGGCCCCCACCCACCAACTCAACCAGAAGAAAAGCCCTAGTGGACAGCAAGACAGCGTGTTTAGGCATGAAGGTTTACACTCCTGTGACATTGCTATTTGCCCAGAATGTCTATGAAAGAACACAAATTCAAGATTGGTATGCCTACCATCTTTGATGGAGATTGCAGCACTTCGAAGTCCTTCCTCCTGTCATGTCATGCATATATGGACATCAATGCGAAGCTATACACTACAGATCAGCAGAAGATTATCTACATCTGCTCCTTTATGGAAAAGGGAAACACCTGCTTATGGAAGGAACACTTCCTCGAGGAAGCTCATGCTCAATCCCCCCACAATTACGGCAAACTCAAAGACTTCCTGAAAAGCTTCAACAAGGCATTCGCACCCCTTGACCCCACTAAATCTGCGATTACCAAGTTAAGAGACTTGAAGCAGGGAAACAAAGACCTGCAGACGTATATAGCTGATTTCATCCTCCTTGCCAACCAGGCAAGGATCACCAACAAATTGACAAAGATTCAGTTCTTCCAGGACGGTCTTAATATGGGTATCCTCACCCATTTATTCAACACCGGAGATGTCCCTGAAATCCTTGATAAAGTTATCGAAATGTGCATCAACATTGATAACTCCTATCACTGCCTTCAATCCATTCATAACCATCATGCACCACTAAAGAAGTCTCAGAAGTACGGGAGTTCCCGATACTTGTCTTCCCACGATCCGAATGCAATGGAAGTTGATCGCCTTACTCATGCTGAGAAGGTCGACCTGATGAAGAAGGGCAAATGCTTTAACTGCAAACAGCCTGGGCACCATGCTAATGGTTGCCCCAAGAAGGAGAGATCTACTCCTGTACACCAGACCGAAACCAAAGTTTCAGGGTCTGGGTCGAAGATTGAAGAGGTTGAAAGTGATGACGAAGAAACCATTAGGCGATTGGCTTAGGATTTTTAATTTGGAGAAATAAATTGATGTATGTTTCTCCATCTGTATTGTTGCAACTTGTACGTGCCATAGGTAAATGAAAAGAACTTCATGTTCCCATTACCCTTATTTCACGTACTCATCTGAAATCCGTCGAAACCACCACCGTCATCAATTCCAGAGCTGCCGGAACTTTTATCTCGTGAAGATGACTCAGTAAACCATTCAAGGTTACTACTGCTGATGGTTCCTATGTAAAAGGAGGACCAATTATGCACTACTGTCTGCTCGTTGTCAAAATAGATGAATGAACGATGTACGGAAAATTCAATATCACCCGTTTGGGATGAAGGGACCAGATTCTCCTTGGTATCCCCTGGCTGTGCGCCATGAATCCAGTTATCGACTGGACTGCTGAAACAGTGACGTTATCATGCACCAAGAAGTTGGATCTTATCGAGATAGATGTAGACACCAATAGAAGGAAAGCGAAGCTCCCTCTTCTGTTTAACCATCCTATACTGAAATGGAAGAATTGGAAACTTCCACGATCTACCAATACATCTTCATTCCCTGAAATCATTATTGCCCCTTCAACTGGCCTTCTGCCCATTGACCCTCTGCCAGTTTCAGAATCTATACCCACCACTTCCTCTCCAGTTGCCCCTCAGGTGAAACTACCCTCACCGATGATTACCCGCTCAACCCTTCCCCACGAAACCCTTCCACGACGACCTATATCACCAATTCCTAAGCATGAGAAAAGACAAAGTGAAAGGGAATCATCACCTCCACCACCACTTACTCCTAGAGAGCAACAACCACCAGAAGAGCAAAGAGAGTGTGTCAGAAAGGCAGAAGACCCACTCAGGAGTGCACTGGCTGATAAGAAAGTACAACTTGATTTCACGGAGGAATGGGCTACCAAAGAAGAGTTTCTCAGTGGAAAACCATTTATAACTGACAATGCTCCACTTACTGAGAGCTCTTCACCCATGTTGATTCCCTCTGAAGAAGATAAAGAAGAACTGTTCTTCGACACTATGCAAGATGTTTGGACCGAACCAGAAGTCCGAAGCGTCACTACTTACAAATTGAAGGAAGGAAAATTCCTCGTAGAATACGATGTAGAAGGATTACAGATGAGGATCGTCGAAGAAGTCTCCATGGATACTCCCCTTACTCACGATGGCACCTCTCGACTCAAACAGCTCCCAAACTATTCCCAGGTTTCCCTCACTCCGCCATCCTTTGAAGAAACCACCAAGTTTAGTAACAAAGCCCAAGAGTTCACAACAGATGAAAAGGAGAAGAGGAAAAGGAGCTTCAAGGAACTCGTCCCATCATATCTCCACGACTTCAAAGACATCTTCACAAAAGAAGGGCTTAATAAGCTCCCACCTGAATGACCCACCATCAATCATCGAATCAAGATGAAGCCCGGTTTTATCCCACACATGTCTAAAATTTATCCATTATCCGGAAAAGAGAGAGATGCTGTTAAGGCTTTTATCGATGAGAACATTGCAAAGGGATTTATTTCCGAATCAAAATCACCCCAAGCCAGTGGATTCTTCTTTGTAGGAAAGAAGAGTGGAGAGTTACGACCATGTCAAGATTATCGCTACATCAATGATTGGATGGTCAAGAACGCGTATCCTCTTCCCCTTCCCACCACACTGATTGCTCGATTACACGATGCTCAATTCTTCACCAAGATGGATATTAGATCCAGGTACAATAACATCCATATTCACCCTGACAATCGCTGGAAAGCCGCATTTACCACCAAATTCGGCCTTTATGAACCCAATGTAATGTTCTTTGGCTTGTGCAACTCCCCCGCCACATTTCAAGCCTACATGAACTGAACATTCCAGCAAGAAATCAATGAAGGATGGATGGTGATCTACATGGACGACATCCTAATTTTCTCAAAGATGCTTAAAGAGCATCAAGAATGAACAAGAAGGGTATTGGAACGCATACAGCAAGAATGCCTCTTTTTGAAACCAGAGAAATGTACGTTCGATACCAAAGAAGTAGAATATCTCAGAATGATTATCCGACCAGGAGAAGTCGCCATGGATACCACCAAGACCAAGGGTATTGCCAATTGGCTGATTCCATGGACTGTCAAGGACATCCGCTCCTTCCTCGGATTCTGCAACTTCTATTGCACCTTCATCTCCCATTACTCCGATATCGCTCGCCCTCTTATCGAATTAACAAAGAAGAATGCCAATTTTGATTGGACACCCACATGTCAGGATACTTTTAAAACCCTGAAGATGAAGTTCATCCAGCAACTGGTGCTTCAAAACCCCAATCCCCTCCAGCAATTTGCAGTTGCCACCGATGCCTCCCTAGTAGCGATGGGGGCAGTCTTACTCCAAACCGACGAGAATGGGGTTTACCACCCTTGTGCCTACCTTTTGCAGTCCCTTAACTCAGCAGAACAAAATTATCAAATTTTTGACAGGGAACTGCTAGCTGTTATCCATGCTCTTACCAAATGGCACCACTACCTTGAAGGGAATCCTCACCCTGTTATCATTTTCACCGATCATAAGAACCTGCTGTACTTCCAGACAGCCCAGAAACTCACCTGATGCCAAGCTCATTGGCAATTAATCCTGTCTACCTTTGATATCGAACTACACCACATTGCTGGCTCCAAACTGGCTGCTCCCAATGCCCTCTCCCGTCACCCTGATCATGATCATGGCAGTAACGATAATGAAGATACTGTTCTTCTTCCTGACTCCCTTTTTGTCCAACTCATCGATATGGATCTACTTGACGTACTGGGCTCTTCTGACCCTCTTGATGATCCACTTTTCAAAACAGTGTCAGCTGCCCTAGATGGTGTTTGCCTCCCACCGATGAAATCCGCCCTCTCTGACTGGACAATTGATAATGGTATCCTTTATTTCCGCAATCATGCCTACATTCCTCCTGCCCATCGCACTGCTCTCCTCTCCTGTCATCATGATCATCCCTCTGCCAGGCATCCTGGTCATTTTAAGACCGAAGAACTCGTTAAATGCGAAGCTTGGTGGCCTTCCATGGGAGCTTATATCTGAAGATACGTTGAGGGTTGTGCCCTTTGTCAGCAAATGAAGGTGGATACTCATCCTGTCTGACCGCCCCTTACTCCTATCCCCTCATCTGCCACTCGCCTGTTTTCCCAGGTCTCCATCGACCTCATTACCAATCTCCCCATTAGCAATGGCTTTGATAGCATCATGGTCGTGGTAGACCATGGCCTTATGAAGGGGGTAATTCTCATCCCCTGCTTGAAATCAATCACCTCCGAAGGGATAGTGAAGCTATTTCTGAAACATGTCTATTGCCGTTTCAGTCTTCACAACAAAGTCATTTCAGACTGCGGTCCATAATTCCTTTCCTGATTTTCAAAAGAACTCACTCGACTTCTCGACTATCAAATCACACTATCTACCGCATACCATCCTCAGACAGACGGACAGACCAAAAGACTCAATCAAGAGCTCGAAACGTATCTTCACATCTATTGCCAAAACAATCCTGACGAATGGGTAGAACATATCCCTATTGCCAAATTCATCCATAATCACCAAAAGCATGATGCTCGAAACACCTCCCCTTTCTTCCTCATGATGGGATATGAACCCTGAGCTATTCCCCATATCATTTCCGATTCCACAGTACCATCTGCAGAAGAGCGGGTATGCTCCCTACAAAAGATAAGAGAAGAGGCTATCACATGCCACAATTTGGCCATGCAGAAGATGGCAGAACGCTCCCACAGGAAGAAATACACCCCGTGGAAGATTGGTGATAAGGTTTGGCTCTCTGCAGAAAACCTTCATCTAAAACTCCTGTCTTGGAAACTTGCACCGAAGAGATACGGACCATTCCCCATTGAAGAAGTTCTATCTCTGATCACTTTCAAACTCCGCTTACCAGCACAGTGGAAGATTCACCCCGTGTTCCATGCCTCTGTCTTATCATCCTATAGCGAAACTGACATACATGGCCCGAACTTCCTAGAACCACCCCCAGACATCATTGAAGAAGAAGAAGAATACAAAGTTGACGCAATTCTTGCACACAAGGGAACCAGTAAATGCCGATGTTACCTGGTATCTTGGAAAGGATATTCATCAGCAGAGAATGAATGGATCCCAGAAGACAATCTCTGAAACTCTGCTCGAATTCTGAAAGCATATAAGACGCAACATGCCCTTTGATGTCCCTTATCTGCCTCAGACCTCCCAGTCATTTAGCGAATTACTCAATTATGTTTTCTACCCCCTCCACTGCTGCCTTCAACTCTGACCTCACCCTTGTAAACCACCCTTTGTTCATTAGACCCATTCCTCTCACTTGTCATGATGCCATCGCAGACCTCGACAACCCTACCCAAGAAAACTACCACAACCTCATCGCAAACATCCAGAACACCTCCCTTATCATCTCTGCCCTCCTTTGTGAAGGGCATGCCATCAAAATCGACAACCGGCTGCAAAGACAGCACAACCACATCCCTCAGCTCATTGTCAACCTCATCAGAACTGCATCCCTCCTGGGAAGAATTGCTGCCAACATTAAAGATCATCACATCCAACAGCGCCTTTACCACGTGGAGAGATGCATTCAGCACTATGGTGTGCTGCTCCTTCCTGATACTTTTAAGAGCAGCATTGAAGAAGTTATCCACATCATTTCCAAACGTCGAGAAGGCATTGCATGCCCTCCCTCTCCACACCAAATTGAGCTGATGCATACATCTCTTACCACCTCCTATACAAACCGCTATCCTCATGTTGATGCCATTTGTGGCTTACTATCTAGTGTCGAGGAGGCATCCACTTTCATCATAAAAGACCTTCACCTCCACACAGCCGATGACCCGCAGGCGCAAGCTACCTTAGAACAGCTTGCCGCTTGAGCTCTACCATCCTATGCTGAAAAGACCCACCCCGACTGGGTCAGAGATGCCACACTAGCAGCCCAATTGATGTTGCTGAAAATTCACCTGCCAATGGTTATCCCCAAACCAGAAGTATTAGAACAAACCACTCCTATTATTGTTACAGTCAGAATGATACGCTAGATCTGCAGAAGGATTTACCCACTGCAATGCTCGTTGATCCATCCATGACTGGGCAAGTGCCTGTCGAATCATTCAGCTCTACTTCTCCCTCTTCACCCGACGAATTAGTCGCCACTGCTGTAGAGCATGCTACGTCGCCCTCACCACCCCCTTTTCAGGGACCTCTCCCAGACAACCAACTACCTCGAAACTGAAAGCGCCGTCGCGGTGTGGCATTGGGCAAGGCAAGAGTGAGATCTTCAAGCCCTAAACCAGTCCTTCCTTCATCTCCTCTTCGCCAAACTGTCTCAAACCATGAGGAGAACATGAAATGCCGATTCTGTCATGAGCTCAGCCATCATCAAACCAATTGCCCCCAATACAAATGTCGTATTTGCAAAAACTTCCAACCCAGCCATCTCACATTATATTGCCCTCGGTTTCACAGCACTCCACCATTCACCCTTACGTGCAAGGATGATGGGTTCTATGAGGCCCTCCGCATTTGGGAGACATACCTCGACTCTGTCCATACTGCCATCCCCAGGGTTGATAAGAAGTGGAGAGAGGAGCTTAGAAAACGAGGTGTGGAAGAAGCCGTGTATATGATGCGTCGCACCGGAGGGGAAGATAGTGATGAGTTTGAGTACTCCAACGACCCCATCTACTATCACAACCAAGATGACTCAAGTCAGTGACTTTATCTGTAAAACAGGGGTAATGTTACAATCATTGTATGCCCCTATTCATTTCTCTCTTTACTTACGCTTTCTTTCTTGCTTACTTCATCATTTCCTTGTTTACCACTTTCACCCACAGTCACTTGACCATACATTCATACATGACTCATCTTGACTCAGTTCCAATTATGACTCACTGTGACATCATACGTTCAACACGTTGTACTTTAGCTGCCTTCCTTCTCTGGTTATGCAGCCCATTTATATCTGACGAGCCTCCCCTAAAGTTCTTTGCTACTTTAGTATATAAACGCTTGTAGATATACTGTATATTCCTCATTCTAATCTTACTGGGTTTTACCTGGAATATCCTTTGCTAAGGACCCCCAATCCTTAGTCATCCTGAATCGTATCTAAGCTTAGCACACCTAAGTCTTAGTCTAAAGCGAACCTTTGCTTCAACTCAGCTAGTTCCATAATTCAGACCTACCTTTGTCATTGCTGAACATATTCAACTCAGCCAGTCTAGTCCTTTCAAGCACTCAACTGTCTTTGTTGTTTACCTTGATTCTATGCTCAAGCCTTCATCCAGCTAGTGTAGTGAACCCACGACTCCAGAAGCCTCTCGTTTGTGGCCGTCATGTTCAGAACTATCCCAGTTCATAACAATTGAGCACAAAGTGGGACAGTGTCATCAGGATCATTGTAAAATACAATATCCTTGGCATCCTTAAGAGAACTGTCAGCATTGAGAGCACATGCATCAGATTCCAACATTGTGTGAGAGGAAATATGACTCACCTGGTGGGGATTGCTCTTTTATTTGAGGACAGAACAAACAGCCAGTCTCTGCCATGTGCATTGGAGAATCCTGGAAAATATATCAAAGTTATATGTTGGTTAGTTTATTAGCTTGATTGATGGTTAATTCATACCTTGAGCTTGATTGGACAACTGGGAGCACAGATTGGACAACCGGGAGCATGAAATGCGAATGTCTGGACAGAATTGGAAGTTCATGCGGATGTCGAGGATCCCAGAAGTCGAAGTACGAGTGTGGAAGGGAAGTCACTCATTGATATCTCGACGACGTTTCAGTTCACGGTTCGGAACGGTTCGGGAAGGTCCGAACCCATGACCGAACCGTCCCAGGAACAGCGAACCGTGAACCTCATTTCGGTTCGGTCCGGCCAAAATGGAGAACCACAGTTCGGAACCGGACCGCGGCAGCACTAAATCATGATATCCGGGGATGCAGAGATGAAGGAGCTTATCGGATGTCTGTCACATCACATATAAATCAGACTGTACTGGTTTCATGCAGTTCTCACTCGATGACAAAAGATTCGTCCCCCCATCAGACTACAACTTTATCTCAGGTGTCCATGATCATCGCGACAACACATGTTGTAGCGCCTCCCTCATTAATTGCATTGACATCCCGTATTACAACTGGTCTTCAACGAGCAATGAGTTTAAGTTTGGATCCTCTCTATCACAACAACTTGTCTAAAACAATTCTGAGTCGAGTAACCACCATGTCCTATGGTTTGTTTGTTTACATAATAGGGGATTCTTTCCTTTATTTTTGTACAATCGCAGATATGATAGTACAGATGGATTAGTACACTACAATCAATCCATCGTCATACCAGAAATAATTTGGAATCGCAAAGCGGCTTGTTTGACCGACGCCAACGCAGCAAGTGCCGATGGCTTGACAAATACTTTCATAATGCTTTCTGGGAAAAGATAGCATTTTAGTTGCACATAATGACGCAGTGACTAGCGCGTGGATCGTGGCTCAAACTTTGCGCCCCTTCGAAACGAGTCGGATACAATGCAAGGTCGTATTCGAGAACTGGGCTTGCTATCGGCGAACTTGCTGTTTTCCTGTATTGTGTTTGGTCGTAGTAATTAAGTCATCAGCAGTAACTCCGATTAAGGTTAGAATGTATATTAGGGTTACTATTCTAGACGGTAGATGATCCAACAGCCACCACGATGAGCACAGCGAGGCTGAAGCGCAAGCTCGGCGACCTAGGCATCGATACATCTAGCAGAAAGGCAAACGAGAACTTCTGCCTCGTGCGTAAACCTTTTCCCATTCCCCAAGCTATCAAACTCTCACTGACCACCACTGGCACAGATCGGCACCCCGTTGCCCCCACTCGAAAAGTCGAAAGACACAGGCGAGTTTGTACCACTATGGAAGCAAGAGGTGAGCTCTTGTGTGTGTGGTCTTGTTTCCAAACTCGAGATACCTTTCAGGTGAGGGATGAGAAGGGCCGGAGAAGGTTGCATGGTGCCTTTACAGGTGGTTTCTCTGCTGGGTATTTTAATACAGTGGGTTCTAAGGAAGGTAAATCCTCTGTGAGAAATTCTGCGCAGCATATCATTTAGCACTCTACTCCAGGATGGACACCGTCGACGTTCATATCCTCTCGGTCCGACAGGGCCACGAACAAGAACCGCCCTTCCCGCCCAGAAGACTTTATGGACGAAGAAGATCTTTCAGGAATGCGTGATGACCAAAAGCTAGTCGATGAGCATGAGCAGATGGATCTACTTGGAGGCACACAAGACGAGATGAGAAAACGTGGTGAGGGCGCAGACGACAAAGAGTGTGTACCATTACATCTCTTGATATCATGCATCACTTACTAGACCCACCTCACCAAGTGCAATCACCCTCGCACTTGAACGCTCTCTCCTCCCAGCACCAAAGGACTCTGTAGGCGCTCGCATTCTGAAGAAGATGGGCTGGCGCATTGGGCAGGGTATCGGCCCGCGGATAACATGGCGTCAGCGTGAGATGACTTTCGGCCGTGATCCAGACGTGTCTTCCGACGACATAGACGAGGAAGCGAAGAAACATTTGTACGCCCCTCGAGATACACCACTGATCATCGTCGAGAGGAAGGATAACTTTCATGGCTTGGGTTATGACCCTGGACTAGGGCTCCATGCAAGTCTCGGCGTTGCGCCCGAGCCTTCCAAGCAGTCCAGTGGCCCACGCCTAGCTGGCACGTATTCTCGCTTGCTGTGTGAGACTTGCTTTGACTCTGACCTGTGATGACAGGTGGTTTTGGCCTCGGCGCGCTGAATGATGCAGACGATGACGACTTAGATGTTTATGATCACTCTCATATTCACGGTAGGAATCATCATGCATACGATGCAAATGATGTGCACGACGAGGAGCGGGTTTTGATGAGTTCACGATCGCAGGGCGCACGGGATTTAGGAAAGGCAGCACAACCTCAAGTAGGTCATCATCCAGGGGAACTGGAACATTACGGTTCAGCTTATGAATTCTAGAGACCTTCTACCGGGAAATTAACATTTCGTGATGGGAGACAGCCTTTGAACGGGTTCATTATATCTGAGAAACCCGTGGCGGAGGACCTTTGGTCAGTAGCTCTTTTTGCGCGCATGTTGTTCATGGAATATTCACAATTACCAGCTTCCCAATACCAGATGTACCAAAAGACTGGACACCAAATCCCAAACGCATTTGGGAGACGGAGAAAGTTAATTCGAAAGATAAAGAGAATGCAACTGTACCCCCTCCGTCACAAACTCAGTCGCACGCCCAGTGGAAAACAGGCATATCTGCAAACCAGGTTTGACAAAATTCATCTTCTACAGATCTCACGTGCTTACATGCGATGGACAGCGGGGAGCAGCACTTGGTGAGACACCCCTCCCTTCTGCACCCAGGTCCATCTTCGAGTACATCTCCAAGAAAGACCAAGAACGCATTAAGAACATCGCTGCAAGCCGTTTTGCCCCCCCTTCCACGACGGAGGATCCCTCGCCAGGTCCCCCACTCCCTATGCCCCCCACGATCACACACACCGAGCCTCACGTCGCCCAAGCTGCTCTCCACGGTTTTCAGCCTTTCACGAGTGATCCCTCTAAGCAGGCAAGGTACACCGCCTATCTCCGTGCACACGCAAATCCTGGCTCAGGCGCAATTCCACCCGCACAGAAGTCTGGGCAGTCACCCGAGGAGTTTGCGAAAGAGATAAACGAATATGCAAAGTCAGCTGCGTTATTCCGCCCCGTTTCTGGGGCCATGGCTGGGCGGTTCACAAGTGCCGCTGTTCTGGATCTCGGACCGAAGATTGTCGAGGGCCTGCACACGCCTGCTGCAAAGTCAGAGGAAGGAGTGGATGATATGGATATAGCGGAGGAGAAGCCGAAGGAGGAAGTCAAGGAAGAAGCGCCGAAGGTACATGCTGCTCGACTGGGCATGTATGGTGTTATGACGCGCGAGGTGTGTACGTGGCAGCCTGCGCGGCTGCTGTGCAAGCGCTTTGGCGTCAAGGAACCAGATCTGGAGATCCCTGTCGATACCTCCAAGCCGTCAGAGCAGGCTGCAGGGCCTGAGTTCACAGGCACAGCGTCGGCAGACGAAATTGCAGGTGCAAGCGCGGGAGCGACGCAAACGGAGAGTGGGGGTTCCAGGAGTAGCAAGCGCGATGTTGCGAATATTGGCTTGGGGGAAGACGATGGGCAGGGGGATGACGTGCTCACGTATGAACGTCCCGGGATGGATATTTTTAAAGCAATTTTTGCGAGTGATGATGAGGAGAGTGACGAAGAGAAGGATCGCATGGACAGTATCGATGAGGTGGACGAGCCCACTGTCGTCTCTGCGCCAGCTGTGCCGTCTAAACCAGGACCGGATGTCAATCCACCACCAGCAACCGGCATTGTGGAAGATGTTGACCTAGCAACGTTCAAGCCTACATTCATACCCAGGGGATCCAAACCGAAAGACACGGAGAAGAAGGAAAAGAAAAACAAGAAACAGAAGAGTTCCAAGGGTGGCGCGCTTGTTTCCTTTGAAGTAGACGAGGATGGTGGAGAGTCATTGTCGCTCACTGCTGCTCGTCAAAAACACCGAGATCGGGATAGTGAGAGGCCGAGGAAGAAGAAACGGAAAGATCGAGAGGGGGATGGAGGTGAGGATATGTGGGTTGAAAAACCTCCGCCTGATATCGTCAAGGCCCTGCCTATTAATGTGTCTCCTGATGAGGGCGATCAGGTTAGTGGACCGGAAAGCGGACCTCCTCGTGCTCGTAAGAGGGCGATCGACTTCATGTAACGATAGGTTATATATATGTATATACAGGCTCAAAATTTGACGCCGACTTCACTACACATCCTATCTCAGTAACCTTCTAGATCGTGCTGTCGGAAAGACATTTCGTAGCACAATCGGCCAGCCCAGGAAGGTTAGCCTATCGCGAGTTTTCAAAGATTCGAATCTCACAGATTTAATACTGACAGACTACAGAATCCAAGAGTAGATCCGAGGGATGTCGGAGAGGGAGATTGTCTCTCAGATTATGAGATCCACAGTGCTATTTGGGAGTTCTAGCAGGGGAGTGCCATGAACGAGACTAATGATGGGGACAAGGGTCTTGCTAGTCAATCTGACAATGAGTGTGAGGACAACTAGAACACTCCTTAGTAATATTGAATTATCATTAATTTCACCATTGGCTCGAGTGCTATGAACTATGATGTGGTCTTACTATGGAGGCTAGGCCGAGGGTTAGCTGAGAAACAGAGGGGAAACGATGATATTAATCTAGTAAACTCCTCCATTAGAAGCGGATTTGAGACGTGACGAAAGAAATTTGATCACACCGGCGCATATGCAGATTTCGGGAATCGACGAGATGAGGAGATATCATCATGAAGTATCGGAGAAAAGAAACAATGATGTTCATGCTGCAATCAATGTAGGCTAGATCAGGTAGAAACGGAAAGTAACAACTGCACTGTCGTCATTGGATGGGAGATGATATATTCTGGAAGTTGTGGAGACATGAATCGGATTGCATGTCATACACAATGCAGTCGGGGAAGGGGGTTATGACTCGTAGGAGTGGAGCGCACTGCGCAAATTACCTCGTGACTTGGGCGTCTATAGAATTGAGGTGCAGCTTAGACTTGAAGAAGACACTCACAATTCCTGGCCGTGCTCGATACGATCATCAAGCTCCAGTAAAATGTCACAGCCCATTCAGAGCACCACGCCCATTCGAATTTTTGAAGATCATGAGAACAGCATATGGGCAGTCGCAGTTTTC
Organism: Suillus decipiens; assembly: GCA_016695475.1. Taxonomy (NCBI): domain Eukaryota; kingdom Fungi; phylum Basidiomycota; class Agaricomycetes; order Boletales; family Suillaceae; genus Suillus; species Suillus decipiens. The sequence goes on from MU172944.1 coordinate 376,858, forward strand.
CCTGATAAACGACAAATGGTGACGGTTTCAGGGGACCAAACACTTTGTCTTTGGGACTTGGAGACAGGTGTTGTGTTGAAAAAGATGGAAGGGCATAGCAGTGAGGTGTTGGCGTCGGCTATATCACGAGATGGTCAAATAATAGCTTATGACGGACAAATAATTGCCTGGCACGGTGAAACTGGTGAACCTCTCATCCAACCAATCATGGCCCACTTGGACCCGATCAAAACGTTGGATTTTTCTCCCGATGGCACAGTGCTGGTTACTGGTTCGTGGGACAAAACGATGAAGTTTTGGTGTACCGAAACATGGCAGATACAAGGAGAACCAATCAAGTGTGGTGCACATGTCTTCTGCATTCGATATTCACCTTCTGGTGAACTTCTCGCCATTGCAACAGAAGAGAATATTCGAATATATAATCCAGCCAGGGAATGTGTCATAGCTTTCAAGGGTCACATAGGTTGGAACATCTCACTCACGTGGACGCCCGATGGCACACGCCTTCTTTCAGCTGGCGATCGTACCATACGAGAGTGGGATCCATTGACCTGGCAGCAGGTCCGTCATCCTTAGAAAGGCCATATTAAAATATCCTCGCCATTGCCATTCATCCCGCTGGTACTCTCATTACTTCTGTAGATACATCCGTTTCTGGCGGCTCTCAGATCAACGGACCATCGCCATCTTCCAGTATTCATCCCCACTGAATTCTATCACTTTCTCCGCAGACGGAAAGCACATCCTAAGTGGAGGTGATGATAAAAAGATCTCAGAGTGGACAGCACCAAAGAATTCACATTCAAAGGCGAGTTGTCATGCTTGACTCTCACAACGCAATTCGAGCATCCTCCGTGCAGGTCCTTGCTATCAGCATAGCTCAGGATGCGTGTATCTCTGGGGACCTGGGCACAGCTGAAGAGTCAACCACCCAAAACATCCACACCGACGTCAACGACTATACTTCATATGCCCATCGTTCAATTATTCTGGCCCGAAAACATGACTCGGATCTAGCCCTTGATGATGCAATCAAGGTCAGTTACACCGACTCATCATGGCCTTCTTGCTGAAGGTTTACTGTCATTTGCGACATTGTTTATCAGCATTCGGCCCCAGGCCATCACCCTCTTCAGTGCAGATCAACATGAGGAAGCAATGTTGCTCATCAAGGAACTAGCTGCATGCTGTCCAAATACTGATCCTCTCGCGCGTCGTGTCGTGGATGTAAGTACCATGCGGCTATGCTTGGTCATCGACGCTGATCTTCGCAACTTGCACGTCAGACATATTTACGCATTCAACTCGGAATCAATGCCTTCAATGGCGCGCATCATGACGAAGCTGCTGATCACTTTACTGCCGCTGTCAACTCAGGTGCTTTCTCATCAAAATTCATACCTCGCATATACGAAGAATTGACCGTGGTGTGTCAAGATGATATATGCACGCACATTTCATAACTGAGTATTTTGTCCAGCTCTTTGGCTGGGATCTTGAGTCTTTGTGTTTTACTGCCCACCAGAAACGTTGCCAGGCATTCCTTTTGGCAAGTAAACCTGATGAAGCCCTTAAAACATACAAACACATGATGAAAACCATCGATGAATCTGCGAAGGCCAACTGCCTTGAATGGTCCGACGGCAAGTCAGGAGTCTGTGATGCACAGTCTACAATCCTCACTCGCATTTCACTCAGCTTTCACAAAAGAATGTAGCGCACTCGGTCTTACCAACGCGGATGCTGCCCTCGTTGCAAACAAGTATGACAGGGCTATTGACTTATACTCAGCAGCGATCGACCTGGATTATACATCCGATGTCATATTTGCAAATCGCGGCAAGGCAAAGTTAGGTCAGATGCTATGGGAGGATGCGCTTGTCGATGCACAAAAGGTGGAATCGTGTCTGCGTTTTTATAGGCCCGTGTTGACTTTGGTATATGTTATCGAACTCAATCCTACATCTTATGTCGGATACCAGTTAACATATACAGGTCTACATGTCGCACAACGTTACAACGAGGCCATCGAGGCCTTCACAATCATGTTGTCCAGGTTGGATGATGCCCCCGAAGCACAGATACGAGGTAAGTCATGGAACGTTCCTGCATCGTCTCGAAATGCCTGTCTCGTTCTGTAGATCTGCGTCAGCAGTATGTTTGCCCATCCGAAGTAGAAGACGCTATCCGAAAAGCCGTTTGGACTGAACTCGAAAACACCCCATGTCGTCTAATTAACACCTCCACCGGTCTCATGTGCGATCGAGCGGCACAGATAAACTCCTTCAAAATGCGTTCAGAGTACAACGAACTTCTTTCATCCACGACGAGACATTCAGACCTCCGAACGGAACGCATCAAAGGCGTAGTCAGCAAAGTCGACAACATCACATCATTAATGATTCTTCCTTAAATGTTTCCGTAGTTTAGGAGACACCATGCAACTCCTCACAGTCTCAAGACGTTGGAGCGGTAGCTCCGATTAGTGTGTGTGCTAGTGTGTTGTGCTGATTTAAGTGCTCCCTGACTAAGGCAGCGCCGCTGATTATCTCCCCCTGCAAAATGACCTTGCTCTGCAAGGTAACTAAAAATAGGTTGAACGAACAGGCATCGGTGCCGCCACCCCTATATTAATACATTACCCCATTTCCCGTTCTCGCTAGTGCACCATTTTTTGCTTTGCCTATACTTACTCGCTCATTAACACTATTGATTTTCTCGGCAAGTCTGTGTCCATAAATTTTCCTCCTGGTTCACGTTTCCCTAAGCTTCGTCTGTCTAGGGAACGTGACTTTGAGTATGGCTCGGAGCGATCCCACAGGAAACTTGACTCGATGGCTGAAACTCGATTGGATGGCCAGCTATTTATTTAATCCCATTTCTGCCTGTCCCCACAGTAGCTGAACTGTGACCTACCGTCAAACCGGACTTGCATCGCTGCAAGTGGTCTTGAGTGCGATCTGGAAACCAGTCTGTGCTGGAGAACGCGAGAATTTTCAAATAAAAAAGTTCACATGTTTGACAATAATCAACACTTGTTTCATTTCTTGAGATATAAAATTCTCTGTTTAAGTTACAGCAACGCTTGTTCGTACAGCGCACACTCAATAATCGAAGCGTGAGCTCGCAGCGGGTAAACGTTCGTGATGCGGAGCCCGCACCCGTGGACAAGGCTCTCCCACTCACGCTGTTTAATTTTCAGCTACGCATGGGTGAAACCTTGTTTGACACGTACCATAGACCTCTCGCAACCGTTCATCATCGTTAGCATGTACGCCGAAAACCCGCTGACTAATTTGGACGCTGAACCAAAGTGCGATGGGACAACATAGTTGGGGGATTTATCATCACCGTTCAGTAAGAATGACTTGGCACTCCTTGTAGAAGTCGAGTCCACGTTTGGGACGGCTACCATTTCGATGATGAGTATTCTGGACTGTGAAACATGTCAGCTATAGCACGTTGATATCCTGATCCGGCTATTTGCCTTGGGGCCCAGTGCACGAGCTACGTTGCCCAATATTACCGCCTGCGGCAACGTCAGTCATACCACTTAAGTGGGATACGTATCACGGACCGCTTCCTTGTCAGGCCAATCATGCCTTTGGTGCATAGGACTAGTGTGAATAAAATCAGCGTGAAGGGGAACTGACACTCACAGTATATGACGCAAAATGAAACTATACTCGTTTCCGATCCGTGGTTGGGACTGGAAAAAATCATGGACTTCGAACTTGAGTGTACCACTTTCTATATCACGAGGGCGGCGTTCTTTGAAGATCGAACTTGTCAATGCAACAATATTCTCCATGTCTTGCACGATGACCCGGAAGGAAGGATGCCTGCCGTGATTGAGAATTTAGGAATGTTAGAAATATAACACGTGCAACTTACGCGTCTAGAATGGCCGTAACTAAACCACCCTTTCCCCCTCCACAATCAACGATGGTGGGTGTTTCCAGTTTTTCCCATGGGTAGTCTGCCACAATACTCGGCGTACACACGTCACAAAGGACCTAGAACGGCAAAATTTCAATAAGCGCTGTGTAACTTACTTTCGCAGATATACTGACTTGGATATGGTCCGCCACTTGAACAAGGGTCTGTGGATCCTGCTTAGCCCAGGAGAATCGCTGCAATGGAGTCTTTAATGCGATCTGGAAACATGTTTGCACTGGAGAACGCGAGAACTTCCAATCTGATTCCATTATCCAAGATGGCATGGCTCCGATTACTGATAGAAGTGTAGGCGAACTGCTCGACTTAGCCTCCTGGCGGGCACTCACAAGGTGAAAACGTACAAAAAGTTCAGTCTACGACCTGCGTGACCTTTGATGAAAGTGCGCGAGCATCTGTTCAAAGCAAATGAGGAATCACGGGTCTCCCGCACCCAACCGTTGGATGCACAGCAGCGGAGAACAGGAACAAGCTTTTGAGAATCAAGTCCGAATTTTGAGGCCAACTCAGCGGCTGGGATACCTTCGGAGGGATTCGGTAATTCAGACATGTAGTCGATTATACCGGTCTTGATGAGGATATCGACGGAGGCAGCGCCATACGCCGTGAACTTCTCGTCCATGCGCTTATCCACAGGCAACTCGAGAAGGTTCCTTAGTTCTCCCTAGAAAAGGTGCTCAGATGAATAAAATGCATGGCTCGGTAATAACTAACCAGGCAAGCTAGAGGATGATTCATAAATGTTACTATTAGGCATTGGTAAGTGTAAAAGTAGCGGCTTACCTAGGGAGAGGCGGTGAGCATCAAATAACGCCGTGCTGGGTAAGTAAGTTGTTGGGTCATCCAACGGGTGCTCCACTAAGCTGTATTGACTCAGAGGAGGAAGCTGAGAGTTGTCTATCTCCTTGCGCAGGGTATTGAGTGCGAAGTTCAAACATTCTTGGAGATGATCAAGCTCTGCGTGGGCCATGATACTGTTAAGAAACAATGTGTTAGTATCATCACTTATATATTATACATATCTATAGGTGGAACGGTTGACCGGACAGAAGCAACTTTTGCTACTGCTGGCATGTTGGGTGTGCGACCTGGCTCTACATCCGGCGTGGGCTCTACTGTTTGCTGTCAGTCATTGACAAGTCCACGTCAGGTTGTACTTTCGGCACAGGAAACAAACGAAGAGTGAATGCGCTGCCTGAGGCCCGAGTTCCATTCTTTGTTGTCAGTCAGTTAATTTCAATAACGAGTCCACTATGGACCATGGTTCTGGATAAAATTATTCAGGCAAATATTAGCCAGTGTTTTTAGCCAGGTCGGCCTGGAGGAGATATTAACTAGTAGTAGTGCTGGACTAAAGTCCGGTTCTGGCCAGAACCGGACCGGAAATCGGTTCTCGGTTCTAGGCTTGGCTCGACCGTTCGGGATTTGCACTCTACTGACCTCAGGCTTCTGAATCCTGCCTTTAGCCTTTTTGAAGATAAGAACTGTACGAACATTTACATTACGAGTCAGTCAAATATAATAATTCTCACAAGTTCTAAGTCTCATAACCAGAACAAGTGGTTCGTATCATCCAATAACGAAGTTCTGGTGTACCAAAACATGCCAGATGCAAGGAGAACTGGTGATGATATCTGCTGCATCCGGTATTCACCTTCTGGTGGACTTCTTGCCATCACAACAGATGAAAATGTCCAAATTCATAATCAAGGTAGTACCGTCGCATCTTTCAAGGGTCACACACAATCAGACTGGTCACTCATCTGGACACCTGATGGCACACGCCTTCTTGCTGGAGGTGATGTCAATGATCCAACTATACGAGAGTGGGATACAGTTACAAACAACACAAAACGGAAAGTAGGAAATCTTCGACCCTGGTGGAAGGGTTTGTTGTAGTTCAGACAGGAGAGGGACAACATCTAGTGAGCTTTGATTGATTGGTCCAAGACGTGTGATTTCAGCAAGTAGCCTAATAACCAAGACGTATCAGTAAGGTAAACGACTAGAAGTCGAAGGGTCAAAAAAGTGAATCCTGAGACATTTTGTATTAGAGGGTGATGGCATTAGTGAACCGGGTTCTGGCAAAACCGACGCGAGAGTTAGAGCCATCTAATACAGTGTAGAAACGTTGCATAAATAAGTGGCCAATAATAAAGTCTAACCGCGAGTTAATCGTCCTGCCAAGGTCGGCAACGACAAGATATATGCCATTTTCAACACCACCAGGAAGCTTGTAATTGAGAGAACGAGGCCAGATTTGGGCGTTAGGGGTTAGACTGAATATCTCCTGTGCAAAATGTTGAACAAGGGGTGTGGGGGCTGACAGAATTGATGTACGTTGCCAATATGAAAGTCCAATTCGCGTAGGACCATATACTGGTCAGGGGAAAGACAGAGAAGACCAGTCACCGCATCCAAAGTAGCGCCAGTTGCCTGCTGGTACCTGACAAAGGCTTCTATCGAACGCTTATTAGACCATTATTACTCGCTGCACCCTAAATACACACCAGAGGCAATTTTAATAAGGGCGCCGCCAGTATCGACGATACCAGCAGTGGGCTCCAAGATCGTCGTGGTGCCGTAGGTGACCCTCTGATTGATACCCCAAAAGCGCGATGAGGGTGGCACGGCGGTGATATGACTGAAAGAAAACAATTACTGTCGATCTGGGTTGATTTAGGAGCTGTGGTAGCTTACGTGTATACAATGTTACCAATGTACTTGGTAGAGTCAGATCCACCAAAGGTGATGTCTCCGAAATTGGTGCCGGGCTGGAAAAAGATACCAACAATGTGCTGACCAATGGTGCCTTGGTTAACCAGGTAATCAGTTACAGTAGGGATCGTGTCATCCATGGCACCTGGCAGGGTGCCTCGTGACAAAATTGTAGGCCCGATTCTAAGGATACCGTCGTAGAGTTTCATGCCCGACGAAGTAGAAGCAACACCGAGTCGGAAATCTGTGATGGTTAACCCATCACCGAGAGCGATGGTATCGCGGAAGATAGTTCCTATAGATAGTCGTAGGTCTTTTCAATTTACCTATGATATTATTGTATGTCATACCAGAGAAGGTGGCACACTTTTCCGAAACACCGTAGGATATCCTTACAGGTTGTCTTGTGTCGACGCTGGTGACAGTTTCCACGTATGCATTGGTGGCGCCAAGCCATGTGACCGGGCTACCGGAGTCGACAACCAAGCTGTCTTCAACAATATATTAGCAGCCGCATGTTTTGTTTTCTCGGTGTCAGACTGACAGATTCTGGGGGGGCTACCAACGCCAATTGCTGCGGTATATTTAAAATAAGGGTTCGTCACAAGAATGCTATTAGCAACTCGGCCATCCCTAAAGGCCGCCATACGAGCTTCATCGTGCTGTATGGGGTTAATAGTACCATTGGATAAGTTTAGCCCTCTGGTAAGGGAGAGGGTGACGAGGGAATTGCGAACTTCAACAGGCGATCCCACGATTGGAAGGGCCAAGAGAAGTGTCAATAGGAATGTAGTATAGAACATGGCTTATCGGAAAGTAACATCATACTCAGTAACCCATTATATACCAAGTCATGTGCCAGCGAATGAGATGACCGCATGTGGAACGTCCCCCCTTGAAAAAGAAGTAATGACAAGGTAGTGCAAGGGTTCGACCTTGCGATAAGAGATGGTTTCCTGGCAGGTGGCAATTCCATTTGGTTGTTGACTTGCCTCACCGTTTTGTCCCGTTACCCATTATGAATACACGTGTACACCTTAGCAGAACGACATTTCCCAGGTCGGTGTAGTAGGCTTTGCTGATAAGTGATCGTCCCTCCTCGGACGCAGACAACACCGCCCACGTTAAGTTGCGGTTCGGCAGAACCAACTACAGTGTTCTGCCGGTCGGTGAACCAAAGTCACGGTCAATGATTGACCGCGATTCGTGGGAAAGGTGGCGAAGTGACATTTGCTCTTGACTTTTTGAGTGATTCTCAGACTGGTCCATGGTGGAGTAGGAGACCCCTAAGTAGAGGGTGAGAGCAGAGGGAGGTTTGGCGGTGTTTGAGGCGGGTTTAGCCGAGAAAGCCATTGTCAGAGCAGTCGGAAGCAGTAGCGGAGCAAGTCTTGTCTTAGTCTTCTCCGAGATCAAGTCTTCGGGTATAGCCCATTCCAATGGCATACTATCATCCCCAGTACTAAGTGTAGCACTTCAGTGCAAGAGAGTACAGCCACTTTCATATCGATAGATCAGATTTCATTTTGTTCCCTTCACCGCTTTTGTTTAGGTGTAATTTGGACAGCGACTCTGTGTTCAAAATTCCCGGTTCAAATCCGCACGTGATGACTGCACGTGAGCGGGATCACCTGACTAGTACATGCATCATCAGCGCTGATAGTATGATCTACTAGATACATAGTGTCATCGTCGAAATGTCTGATAAATGAAGCAGTGGCTCTTCACATTCCCTATGTTCTTGAGGTACTATTGGTGTCTCATCTGTTGCTGCAGGTGGAACAACCTGGAAGCCTCCTGCAGCGTGGACAAAGGCAGAGGAAACAACCTTCCTTGAGTTCCTTGTGCTGGCCTTCCCTTCATCAGGCAATGGAGGCTTTGAGATGCCCACTTTTAATCAAGCATCCATCAATCTCAATGAAAAATACCCGCATCAGAGGGGCACAGAAAAGACCAGTATAGTCTGTAAGAACAAATGGACAGCAGTAAGTTTCTAACGGGGTTTTCAGCCACAGCAATCTCATTATATGTATTTATAGTTAAAGAAATCATACCAGAGTGTTGTTGAAATAAAGTGTACATCAGGTGTTACATGGAGTGATGAGCAGGGAGCAGGTATCATGGATAGAAAGGACAATGTCTGGGCATGCTTCACTAAGGTAAGTCGTCATATTAAACTACATGTGCCACTCAATAACATTTTCAGGCCCATCCTCATGCAAAGCCCTTCATCATGAAGGGCTTCGATCACTTCAATATAATGGAGGGGCTGATGCCAAGCAAGTTGAAAGGTTCGCATACCTACCGAGGCACCAGAGGCACTGTCACTGTCAGCAACACAACTCCCCTGGATCCCACCATCTCCACACCATCTTCCATCCCCCCAGAATGCACACCTCCAGAGCTGCCACCATCTTCAGTGGACCCACAATCACTTGGGCCGCATGTTCCATCCACCTTCCTCTCTCCTTCCACTGAAGGCTCTACCACTGACTCAGCATGGACTAGCATTAGCCATGGAAAGTGCAAATTTAGTGCACTTTCCCCTGCATCAGCTGCAGGCTCCCAGAAACACAGTTGGCCACCATCTGCCATGTTATTAGTACAGCAGGAAGGCACTGAAACGATGAAGAGCCTCGTCAAAGTCATACATGAGATGCACCAGAGCCTCATGTCAGCTCCAGCGCAGCTTTCCACACACATTGGGAATGCTATTACCTTACTCAACAAATGCACAGAGGTAACAAGCAAAGAGTGCTTGGCCATTGCCAATTTTTTGGCTGAACATGAGCACCAGGCCATTATCTTTTACTCACTAGATGAGGGGACAAGGGCAGAATGGTTGGAAGAGAAACGAGTACTTTGTGGCAGTGAGCCTCATGGCCCACACCACCCACATCTCAACATGATGCCTGGTGCCAAAATCAACCCTCACATGACCCAGGCCTCGAATATCAACCCTATGATGAACCCAACTCAGGCCCAGCAGAACATGAACTCCATCTGCCCTCCAACACGAGTGGATTCTGCACATGGACTTGCTGTATTGCCAAGGATGTCAGGGATGATGAATTTTGCTGGTGGCTCTCCTGGAGGCATGCCTGGTAGTATGGGTGGCCAGATCAACCCTAGAATGATGGGCATGCCAAGTGGCATTGACTCACAGGATGATAGTGGACAGATGCACTGGGCATTGCTTGACTCAGAATATATGATTGTAATGTAGCATTGGTACAATTTTTTTTGTAATACATACGACTATGGCAATGGGAGTCCCCTTCATTCACATTCCTCAATATAATCAGCCCACATTGCTAGTGCAATTGCCTCTCAATGAGCATCTGCTCATCTCCACTCAGGAGTATCTGCTGGCCCTTCAGAAAGTGTATTACCTACAGTATCGTCCTCTGTGAGATCATATTCATTCTCAAGGGCAAGATCAACAGTGTCAGGATTGTGTCTTCGCATGAAGTTATGAATGGCACATAGTGCCGCTGGGATCCAGGCTTAAACCTCCATGTTATACTCAGGTGCACTGATCAAAATGCGCCATTGGCGCTTCATAACACCAAAGATCTGTTCAACAATGTTGCACAGTGCTGCATGGTGCAAATTAAACAGCTCCTTTGAATCTTGTGGCCTACAGATGGTTTAATACTGAAATAAGTGCGGAAAAAAAAAACTCATGCCAGATTTGCTTGATGCCACTCTTTTAAGTGATAGCACACACCACGGTAAGGTACTAGAAGTGCATCACAGGTGCCAAAACCTGCATCAGCTAGTAGATACTTGTGTGGAGGCATGCACAAATCATGAGAGTGTGCATCATTCCAAAGGGTGGCATCAGTGGCTGAACCATCCCAGCCAGTGAGCGAGTATGTGAAAAAAAAATCTAAATCACATATGAACAAGCAGTTTTGTGACAGAAATCCTTTTCGGTTGTGCAGCGTGACATGGTCTTCAAGAGGTGCAAAGACACAGATGTGAGTACCATCAATGGCACCAATACACTCATTAAAAAATTTGAATCATGGGTCTGCGTGGATTGCTGCAGAAATCAGTGTGTCAGGGGTCGGGAAAAGGACATTGGAGGTGTAAAATGGAGGTGAAGAAAAAAACACAAGCATCTGTTTGAAATATCTGCAAAAATCAGCATGCCACTTGTATTTGATAGAATAATTGATGGACTAACCTTGTAATGGTGTCAGG
>MU172944.1:388141-401773 GCA_016695475.1 Suillus decipiens
CAATGAAGTCCATGGAATACCATAGAATGTTGGAGAGAGGAATGGAATGTTCAGTCAAGTGACTGTGAGAGAAATAAGATGGTCATCTGACCATGTGAGAATACAACTGTAAAGGTAGGGTCGCGTGATCATGTAGAAGTACAACTGATATGGTGATCATGACATAAGCAGGTAAAGAGAAATGAATAGGGGGCATACGATGACTGTAAAATTACCCCTGTTGTTAGAGTGAAGACACTGTTCTTCACTTATCTTGGTTAGCCCAATAAATGGGATCATCGGAGATGAAGTGACCATCTTCGTCGAAGTCATTTTCGATAGCATGTGCTTCATCCTGCTCTTGGCAGTGATGCACATACTTCTCATCTTCTTCTAACTCCAAAGTGGCGAGTGTGGTGTAGAAGTCGGGGTGGTGGAAATCCTTATAGGGGAACCTGACATCCTTGCCTTTCAGCAAGGGACAATAAATGGACAGGTGTCCAGGGGTGATGGTGTGGCAATACACACAGTGATATTCCTCGCAATTCTTGTGTTGATGACTGACACCATTACAGAGGCGACAGATGCGGTTCGCGTCAGGATTGGAAGCGGATGAGCGGAGAGGAGGGGCGACAGCGACATGACTGTAAGCAGGGTCTTGACTTTGTGAGCAACATCTCTTTCTCGCTGCTCTAGTCTTTGTAATCGGGTGCATGTCATACGGGATGATGGCTCAAAAAGGGTGTTTGCCCTTATCATGTGGTTCTGGTACTGGTCATACCTCTTCCTCTTCTTTCTCAGCAGTGGCTATGAGTTCACTGCATGATGATAGGGATGTAGTTCCCAACGCAGCGACAGGAACGAATTCGGGTAACTCCACTACTATGGGTGGAAGTATCAGTGAGATAGGAGCAGGGGAGTATAATCCTGTGGGGTGGTCTTCTGTCCAAGTCTTAATGACTTCTGAAGCTGGGGATGGGGCACTGGAGTGATGATGATAAAGAGGGGTGGTCTGGCACTGGATGATAGTGTTGATAGGGTTTACAGTGCGGGGTGGTGGCATAGGGGGCATTTGTCCTCACAGAACATTTACTACATCATTAATAGCATCTTGTGCCTCATGAGAGGTTTCGACTGTTTCTTGGATGCTAGTGACAATGGTGGAAGTTGTTTTGGTGGCACTCTGAATGGCAGCCAGCAGACCCACAAGGTTGCTAATAGTAGAACGAGGATTTGCAGGGAAGGTGGTATCCATGAGAGCAATGTGGCTTGACTTGACCGCCACATCTGGGCTATGCGGTCTAAGGACTCCTGCTGATCTTTCATTAACAACTTGTATACCCTCTCTAAGATCTTCCTCAAAGCCATGAGGCAGCAAACGTAAAGCATGAGTCCTAATGCGTTTCTGCAGGTGCATAAGGCTAACACAAATTTCTGGTTTGGCGACCCGCCTTGCCCATTGCTCCATGAGGATGGCGTTTCTGATGATATGGATGACGAGGGAGGCGGCGAAGGCGTCTCTTTGGATAATGATGTTGTCGACTTCAATGGCATATTCTTCGCACATGAGCACAGCTTCGATGAAAGTGTATTCTTCGAGGTCATCGGGGTAGCGGGTGAACCACTCTGTGTTGGTGTCACAGGCATGGTCTTCTGCAGGAGTGGTGACGATGGCAATGGGATGAGCATAATCGTGAGCAATGGGAGAATGGCGGTGGACTGGGGTGATGAGGGAGTCGGTGGTGTCAGTGAACTGAGAGATGGACGACTCTGTGATTTCTGACGTGGAGGCATTAGGGGATGCTGGGGTCGATGGGATGTAGACAGTGGAAGGCATAGAGATCAGATGAAAGATGATTGAGGACAAACAATGATTGTGGTTCAGGTTAAAGGGCCACTTCACAGGTTGTGTCATCTTTTATATGCTTTCAAAATCCACTCGGCATTCTCCAGGTTAGCTTCTGGTAGCCACTCATTGTCAGCTGATGAATATCCCTTCCACATCACCAGGTATCTTCAGTGTTTACCATTTCCTTTATGGGACAATATTGCTTCTACCTCGTATTTTTCTTCTTCTTCAATGACGTCAGGGGCTGGTTCTAAGAAATTCGGACCATGGATGTTGTTTTCGCTATAGGATGATAACTGGGAAGTGTGGAATGTGTCGTGGATCTTTCACTGCTTTGGGAGCTCTAATTTGAAAGTGATAGGCGATAAGACTGCGATGATCAGGAATGGTCCGTATTGCTTCAGCACGAGCTTCTTCGAAGGCAGTTTAAGGCATAAGTTCTCTGCTGATAACCAAACTTTATCTCCTATCTTCCATGGGGTATATTTCTGCCTGTATGATCGTTCTGCCATCTTTTGCATGGCTAAGTTATGACATGAGATCACTTCTTCTCTGATCTTCTGCAACATTCAAACACGTTCTTCGGCAGTTGGTACTGTAGAGTCGGGGATTAGATGTGGTATAGCACATGGTTTATATCCCATCATCAGGAAGAACAGCGATGCGTTCCAAGCATCGTGCTTTCAATGATTATGCACGAATTCTGCGATTGGTAGATGTTCTACCCAATCTTCTGGGTTGTTTCTGCAATATATGCATAGATACATCTCTAGTTCTTGGTTGAGGCATTCAGTCTGGCCATCCATCTGAGGGTGATATGTGGTGGATGGTGCAATGTCATATTCGAGGAGTCTTGCTAGCTCCTTTGAGAATCTAGATAGGAATTGTGGGCCTCTGTCAGATATAACTTTGTTGTGGAGCCCGAATCTTCTATAGACGTGTTTCAAAAATAGTTTGGCCACTCCCTCTGATGTGATCGTTTTGTTGCATGGAGTAATGATTACCCCCTTCATAAGCCCGTGGTTGACCACAACCATGATACTGTCAAAGCCTCCGGCAATGGGGAGATCCATGATCAGATCAACAGAAAGTTGAGCAAAGGGGCGTGTCACGGAGGAGGGAATTGGCGTCAGGGGCGGCCACACAGGGTGGGTATCTGCCTTCATCTGCTGGCACAAGGCACAGCTGTCAACATACTTCCTAATATAGGAGCCCATACCAGGCCACCAAGCTTCCTGCTTGACAAGTTCTTCAGTCTTGAAGTGGCCAGGGTGACCCATGGTGGGGTGATCGTGATATCGGGCAAGGATCTCGGGCTGATGTGCTGGGGGAATATATGCATGATCCTTGTAGTACAAGATATCCTTTACTATTTTCCAATCGGACAGCGCCGATTTCATTGGGGGTAGGCATACGCCGTTGAGGGCATCCAATGCGACCTTAAACACTGGGTCGTCCAGTGGATCAGAGGTGCATAGAGTATCGGCGAGGTCAGTGTCAAGTAATCACACAAACATCAAATTGGGAAGAAGGATCTGATCTGCATTATCTTCTTTTCCTGAGGCATCCAGTGCAGTTAATTTACTTCCTGCAATGTGGTGTAGTTCCAAATCGTATTCAGACAAGAACATCTGCCAATGAGCCTGACGACATGTCAGTTTCTGCGCTGTGTTGAAATATAACAGATTCTTGTGATTGGTGAATATGATTATCGGATGAGGATTCCCTTCCAAGTAATGTCTCCATTCAGCAAGCACTCTAATCACCGCAAGCAATTCTCTGTCGAAGATTTGGTAATTGCATTCAGCGGGATTCAGTGACTGAGAGAGATAGGCACAAGGGTGGTACACTCCGTTCTTATCCGTCTGTAGAAGGACTCCCCTGGTGGCTATGAGGGATGCATCTGTAGTGATGGTAAACTGTTTCGCAGGGTCTGGGTTACGTAACACTGGTTTTGTAGTAAACATGTGTTTCAATGTGTCGAAGGCACCTTGCTCCTGGTCTGTCCATGTGAACTTGTTGTCTTTCTTCGTAAGGTCTACCAGAGGTCGTGCGATGTCGGAGTAGTGGGGAATGAAGGATCGGTAGAAGTTACAGAAACCTAAGAACGAGCAAACTTCTGAGACGTTCTTTGGCACTTCCCACTTCCGAATCCCTTCTACCTTCTCAATGTCCGATGTGACCTGTCCTGGACGAATAACCATGCCGAGGTATTCGACTTCTTCAGCGTCAAAAGTGCATTTTTCCGGTTTACAAAATAGCGTTTCCCTCCATAGTTTCATCAATACTCGTTTTGTCCTCTTTCAATGTTCTTCTAAATTATTCGAGAATATGAGGAGATCGTCCATATAGACAATAAGCCATCCTTCGTTTAGCTCTTGTTGGAACGTGCGGTTTATATATGCCTGGAATGTTGCCAGTGAATTACATAGACCAAAGAACATGACATTCGGCTCGTAGAGCCCGAACTCAGTCATAAAAGCCGCCTTCCATCTGTCATCAGGGTGTATCCGGATATTATTATACCCTGATCTGATATCCATCTTCATGAAGTACTTTGCTTTATGAAGTTGTGCAATGAGCGAAGTTGGTAGTGGAAGGGGATAGGCGTTCTTTATGGTCCATTCGTTGATATACCGGTAGTCTTGTGTAGGTCTGAGGTCTCTGCTCTTCTTTCCAACAAAGAAGAATCCGCTCACTTGTGGGGATTTAGATTCTGAAATAAATCCTTTAGCGAGGTTCTCGTCTATGAAGGTCTTCACGGCTTCTCATTCCTTCAGCGATAGTGGATAAATCTTCGAAACTCTGGGGACATATCCAGGTTTTGTTTCAATATGGTGGTCGGTTCCGGGTCATTCAGGTGGCAAATGGTTAAGACCATCTTTGGTGAATACATCGGCAAAATCATGGAGATAAGCGGGCACGAGTTCCTCAAAACTTTTCTTCTTTGCTTCTTTCTCCGCCATGGCAAACTCTTGCGATTTACTGCTGAACTTAAGAGGGGTTGCGTGTTGTTTGGCATAAGAGGTGCCATCACATGTAAGGGGGGTGTCCATCAAGACATCTTCAATAATCCTGACCATTTCACTGTTGAGTGCGTATTCTGCTAGGAACTCTCCTTCTGCTAATTGGTAATCTGCGATGTTTCTAACCAGTTCTTCGAGTGCGTCCATCCAAACATCATCTTTTGTATCGAAGTTTGGTAAGGGGTCATCATCCTCTGTTGGTAATAGTGCTGGTGTTGCTTCTTCATCGGGGATCTCCTCGATCAAGGCGAAGGGAGGGGGCATCGGATCTCGGTGTTCTGTACTAATGCTTCATTCAGCCTTCCTCTTCCCTTTCTTCTGCTCGTCTATCGGTCACTGTTCCTTGACAGTGGGTGCTGGGTGGAATGATTCTTCTAGCTCCACCTTCCTCTTATTCTTCTTCTGTTCTTCAACAGGCCTCTGTTCCTTGACAGCAGGCTTCAGACGGAATACTTCTTCTAGCTCTGTTACCCTCTTCTTTGGCCTCACTATGGGTGATATTGGTCTCGGTGGTAAGACAACCCTTGGTGTTAGTGGTGCGGGCTTTACGTCTTTCTTTATTGGAGATGCAGGTCTTTGTACCTCTTCTTGGCATGGCAAGGGTACTCCTTTCAGCATCTCATCCACTTCCATAGATTGAGGTTCAGTACCCTTCAAAGGGGGTTCTTCAATCATGGGCTTGGCTTTCCTCAACCTGGATTGGGCCCATCTGGGTGTCGTATCAGGGCGGAAGAAGGGTTTAAGTTTGTTACCCTTTCTAGCATCATCAATGCTCTTCTCAACCTCCGCCGACCATTCAGTTGCTGGGAGTCGTAGCGTTTCTGCTGCCCAGTCAATTGTAGGGTTCATGGCTTTCAGCCAGGGGATACCAAGGAGTATTTGGTCTCTTCGTCCTAACTGCGTGATGTTGAATTTTCTGAACATGACACGCTCATCTATTTTGATGTGGAGCATGCAGTATCTGGAAATCAACCCCCCTTTCGAGTAACTGCCATCAGCTGTGGTTACTGCAAAAGGTTTCTTGAGGGGGTGCATTCGAATGTGGTGGTCTTTGACGAACTGATCAGAGATGAATGTTCCAGCCATGCCAGAGTCAATGACTGCTGTGGTGTCGACTGGATCTTTATGGACTCGGGAGAAAAGAGTAATTGGGATGCGCATTTCTTTCCTTTCTCCTACTTTGCATACAAGTCATAAAGGTCTAATGGGGAAGTCTATTGTTGACGACTTAACTTCCCAACTTAAAAATCCTCAGCTAGTCTCCGAGCTTCTTCTTCTTCCATCTCAGTTCCTTCTTCTTCAATCTCCTGTTTTCTAACAGGGACCTTCTTCTTCGGGCACTTGTTGGCATGGTGTCCTGTCTGGGTGCATTGGAAGCACTGGCCTTTCTTCATATAATCATGGCAGTCTGTGTTGGTAAGGCGATCAACCTCCATGGCATCGGAGTCGGATCTCTTGGAGTTAGGAACGTACTTCTGTCCGTTCTTTTTCTTCCCATTCCCTTCTCCTTTCCTTACAGTGGTGTACCGCTCCCAGTTGGCATTCTGGGTGATCGCGGCGGAGATGTAGGATTCGATGGTTATGGGGACAGTCTCCATCTGTCAAATGGCGCGCTGAAGACCAGGTTTCAACCCTTGCTCGAAGAAGTAAATGAGAGCGGTGCGCTCCTTGAGGGCCGATTCGGCCATAAGGGTATGGAATTTGGCGATGTATTCTGTGAGGTTACTGGTATGTTTAATGCACCCAATCTTAGTCATGGCATTGACTTTCGCATCGGCAGTGAAGAACGACACCTTGAACTTCTTCTTGAAGTCATCCCACTTTCCCCACGCTTCTCCTGCTTCGAAAATTTTAGTGTAGAAGTTCATCGCCCATGCTCCTGCTGTTCCATTCTTCATGTAGGCGAGGGCTGTGGTGATCTGCTTCTCGTCGGTGTCGTAGTAAGCAGCGTTGATGGAATGATAGGTCTTTACTGAATACAACCACCTCTTGGCGTCGGATGGGTTCCCATCAAATTGCATGGGCAGTCCCACCTTGAGTTCTGGTGTGGTGATCTTTACTGTGGATGATCTGGACATGATGTCTTTGGTATCGGTGGTACTAGTATGTATTAGTCTAGCTTTGGTCTGGGCTGCATCATGGCAGAATCAGGTTCTGTTTCGTGACAGCTCGGGCTGACTATCGGTGGTGTCTGGGGAATCTGGTATTGTGGCACTCACGGATAGATGGCATGCAAAAGACTTGAATCTTTTGTTACAACTGGGATGGGCTTGTTGAACGATGGTTCAAAAGAGAACAATGGTCGTTAACATATCAACACTTTACATAGAAAAGACTACTACATTGTCAGATGACGAAGACAGATTCGTACTAGGTGCAGTATGAAACTGGCTGAGTCGAATATAATCGTGTTCAGACTAAGACTTAGGAGTGCTAAGACTTAGAAGACGACTTCACAAGACAACTAGAGTTGAGAAGCTCTAGCGAGGGATGTTCCAGGTAAAACCCAGTAAGATTCAAGTGAGGAATCTACAAGTACAGGAAGGCCTTTAAATACTAAAGTATGTAGGTAGCTTTAGGGCAGGTCTATGAGTCAACAGAACATGATAGAGCATAGTGGAATGTATGAGTCAGAAGATATGATGTCAATGAAGTCCATGGAATACCATAGAATGTTGGAGAGAGGAATGGAATGTTCAGTCAAGTGACTGTGAGAGAAATAAGATGGTCATCTGACCATGCGAGAATACAACTGTAAAGGTAGGGTCACGTGATCGTGTAGAAGTACAACCGATATGGTGATCATGACATAAGCAGGTAAAGAGAAATGAATAGGGGGTGTATGATGACTGTAACAGAACCTCTCTCCAACGTGGCAAGAGGAAAGTCCTGTGACACATGTATACAAAAAAATTCCAAGTTGCTCTGCAACAGTTACACCATTGCGAGACTGAACAAAGCCATGTCGGTTAAGAGTTGCTAACAGATCTTCAAAGACCTGAAGATCAACACCAAAGTTGTGTCTGATTCGGTCTGGGTGACTGCTAATCAGTTCATATACCCATGCATGACCAGTGAGTATAGACATGTGATAAGGAATTCTTTCAGTGTGGGATAAGAACAAAAGATTGTAAAGATAGGTGATTTGAGTGACTGCAATGGTTATAATGATCACAATTTGGTGTTTCCGATGTATTTGTACTTCGAGGTCCATGTGGGTGCAGCAATTGATAATGCAATTCATCATAGGCTATATACTTGGTAGGTACGTCCTACTGATTACCTCTACTGATTATCTATCAAATATATCACATGCAGTCATCACATGCGGATTTGAACCAGGAATTTTGAACCCAGAGTCACTGTCCAAACTACACCTTAGTTGTGGAACTGTACAAACAAAAGGGTCCCACTTGTTATGATATATGGGCGTGTGAAGTATCCTAAAATTCATTAAATGGCAAGCTTGGAGTCTGCTCGCTTCATGCTCTTATCGGTCATTGAGCTGTGATGACAAGCATCTGTCACCTCTTGCAGCAGGTAACTATTGATTGGCGATCTTGTACTACCATGCACGCTGCTATACCATCATATTCACAATTGACTACACTGATTCCATATAGTGATGCAAGTTCAGTGTTATCTGGCCCCATGCTCCACTGAGGGCTAGCAACCTGGTCATTAGCATGACGGCTTTCTAAACAACAGTCTCAGTGGTTTTAGGATGATCCAACCGAGTCCACTTCCCACTGATGGTCAAATATATATCAGACTTGTTGGTCCAGTGCAGGATCCCTAACAATCTCATCCCATGTCTGATTCTAGTTATTCTCAAAGTTCTACTCTTAACAAAGAGGAGCAGCATTAAACAGCACTTTCCTCATACTGGATACTGGTTTAATATGCTTTCCACCCATTCCTTGATCCATGGTGTTGAAAACATGCCAATGCAGCCAACCTTGCCCCATCCTTATCATGTTCCAGCTCCGAGTCAGCAGTCTGTTGGGTGAGTGAAGATTTTTTATCATTATGGTCATCTGAGTAGAGATAATCAGAATAAACTAGTGAAAAACTAGTGTCAGATAAGTGACCCAGCTCCACAACTAAACACAAGTGGTGAAGGGAACAAAATGAAATCTAGTCTATCAATATGAAAGTAGCCATAAGTGTTATTGAATTGGTTTCATGACATCCCTATGAGGTGCTCTACATGCTCCAAGTAAAATTTTATGAGTACCTTTGCAGGATCTTTGGGATCTGTGTGATTTGTGTTGGGCAAAGGTTGCAAATTATCACTATTTTGTCTCTCACAACTGCAACATCCAAGATTTTTTATTCTATTTATACAAAACATTACTTCTAGGTACTCTGCATATGCCTGAATTTTTTTAAGCCTGCACACAATGTTGAATTGTTATGGACATTTCAAAATGTTGTGCATACTAACATACTAATTAGCACATATTACTGTATACCATATTTAGTCACTCAACAATTAGATATCTTTGTGCAGTCTCATTTTGAACATGTGGCTTTAGCCTATTCGGCTGAGGGCGCACTTCAAGAACCTACAGCCTGACATTGGCATGCAACTCTTGCTCTCGATGTATCTTGACTGACTCAAACTTCTTGCTCAAGGAAAAAGACTGGCAAGAACTCACACAGAGGATGGTAGTGCCACCATCGATGTTCTACACTGTAGATAGTAATTCCAATGAAAATCACTGGAAAATGTGCTGATGCTGAATGTTTCAGAGTAACTTCCACTGAAATTGCATGTAGTTAATTTCATTGGAGTGCTGATTTTGAATTTCAGTGGAAAATCTACTGAACTAGAATTCAGCACCATACTCCAATCCTACTAGCATTTCAGCTCAGGAGATCAATCTGCTGTGGGACTCAATAATTGAATGATCTGGCACCATCACAGCAGAATTTTCGCATTCTTGTTATGACACTGTTTCAGTATATATTGGTGTAGCTATGTATACATTCTACAGGACTTACAGCTTAGTGGTTAGATCCCTACACTTATAAATGAGGTCTTTGGTTCAATTCCTGCAATATGCAAATTATAACCTACCACAGGTAAATTAGATCCAGTGGTGTTCCTAGGGTACAGTTTTGCTTGTCATTCTAACTACATCTTTTCAGAGTAAAATTTCAGAGTACAATTTCAGAGCAAAAAACAGCAATTTCAGCACCTAATGCTCTGAGTTTCAGATCATTATCATATGATTTCACTCAATGAATTTCACTGGAACTGCTATCCACAGTGTCTACAAAGTGATCCCATGAAAGGCCATCACAGCAATGGTAACACTGATAGACAGTGTCATATTCCATACATCCGATCCAAGACCCGACCAGATCCGATCAGATCCGATCGATCCTGCTTCTATCCGGACCACAGATCCGATCCGGATCACTCATCCGATGCACTACAACTTCTTGTGTTCTAATTCCACTGCATCCTTGCTTCTATCCCCTTTCGGTGATCTACCTGTACCAGTGTCCCAGCTGTGTATATTCCTGTCCTGCTTACTGATCCGTTACCTGTGCTTCATATCCGACTCGCGTTTGCTGATCCGCTGCGCATTTACCACATAGACTTCCGTTATACTTTGTGCATAGCCCTCCGGTCCCGGATTCATTGATTGTCCGTACTATCTACATACAGTATATAAAATACATGTAAAACTCTAGAGAACCTTAGTTCAAATATCATCTTAGATTCTGCTCATTCCGTTCATCCGAACCCATCCGTCCCAACTCTAAGTATCTTCCGAGACTTAGGATTGATTCTTATAGTCTACATTTCCGACTCTACCTTTGGTAGTCCATATCCGTTAGTTTCTAGTACGGATCTCGTCCGCTACTAGTCTTATACCTCGCATTCATCCTTACGCTCCGGATACCCTCCGGACGAGCTCCTTCCACCCATACGTTTCGGATATATACCGGACGTACCATATCCGATACCTCCGGACCTTCAGATCCGCTACGCAAGCACTTCCAGACCCTCGGACGAAGGTTATCCCTCGGAAGTAAAGGGCAGTACTCGGGAAAGGGGCACAGTGCACGAACTGAGGCCAAAGCCCTTCGGATTTCTTATATATTGAGTACGGTCTTAACAGACAGACAGTAATGTGGAAGAGTGTATGATTGACAAGACAGTTCGGAAGTAAGTAATAAGTGTGTATCTCATCAGTCTTATATACAAGTCAGAGTCATAGACAGTGTCCAATCAGCAACAGGCATAGACACTTGCATCATAGCCTGCGTCAGTGCAACATCATCATTTGTGTAGTAAGCATCATGCTTACACCCTTCCACACTATCCTTGAGAATGTTCCTTCTCCCATATGTCCAGTGCCTCACAGTCTACCAACTCTCTCCTGGGCAACTGCTCATTGTCTACCTGCCCAAACCTGACCCAATGAACCAAGTACTGTTTGCCACGTCCTACTTTGCATTCATTGATGAAGTTCTCTGATTGTCCATCTTCAGTCACCACTGGTCTGGGTTGTGGAAGTTCTCATGATGGGAAGAGTGTGGTGTCATTTCAATGGTAATGGTGCAGCTGACTGATGTGAAACATAGGAAAAATGTTTGGAGAGTTAGGGAGGTCAAGTGTATAGGTGGAAGTCTCTGGATGGGCATTGATGACAGTGTAGGGTCCATCATAATGCAGCATGAACTTTGCTACTTGCTTATCTCCCTTCTGAATGTACTCCCTATGATGATGCTTGGTTGTGAGCATGACATGATCCCTGACTTGCAAGACCAACAATGGTGTCCAGTGTTTGTTGACACTTGTTGCCTGTGCCACTTTAGATAGTAATAAGTTATCTTGTGCTTCTATGATGTTGAGCTGCAGCTGTGCAATGACTCTGAGGGTGTGTTGATGTTTTGGCTCATTCGTGGTGTGGCTGTCCTCAACAAGAGGAGGAAGCATCCATGGAGAGCATCCAAGATGCAGTTGGAAAGGGGAAAAACCAGTACTGGCATTGACTGTGTTCATGATGTGGAAACATATGTGAGGGAGCATGTGAACCCAGCTCTTGTGGTTCCTATTGACATAGTAGTGTAGGCTCTGATTGATGGTCTTGTTCATGTGTTCACTTGCACCATCAGTTTCTGGGTATGCTAACGACATCCTTAACTTAATACCCATTAGCTTGTGTAAGGCATGCCAAAATTTTGATAGAAAAATCTTATTGTGGTCCAAGATGATCTCCTGAGGCAAGCCATTCTCACAGTACCAATGATTGAAAAACAAGCTAGCAAAATGTTCTGCTATTATGTTGTCTTTGCAGGGAATGAGATGAATGTCTGAGTTCAGGCAGTCTGTCATGGAAATAAGCATGTTGTACCCTCTGTCTTCTGGTAGGGATTGTTAAAGATGTGCTTGGAGGGTTAACAGATCATAAAGGGCTTTGGCCTTAGCTCATATGCTGTATCCCTTATCCAAGTATTGCCCCTTAATTTTGGATGAAGTCCTAGGGAGAGTTCTGGTGAAGTCCAGATGTAGTCTGGACAAACTCTAGGGCAGGATAGCTTGATAGAGCTCTGAAGGACTTCCAGATGAGTGTGGGAATGTGCCAGAACTATTTTCAGATGATAGGGGATGATGACAAGACTACTTGGACAAAGTCCAGAGTAGAACAAGTGAAGGATGTTGCACAATAGGATGAAGGATAGAATAGGACAGGACCATAGGACCATAGGACCAAGGGTCTGAAGTGTAAGGACCATATGTCCTCTACACCCCAACCACAGCTTCAGATTAAACCTTAATGCTCGAGCCTTTTGACATGTTCAAGACCATCCATATGACCTAAATGATGTAATTAGTGTCACACATTGTATCCAAAAGTCATGCAGATACATTCCTTTCCTTTTTCATTACCTTACTACCATCGTCTATCCATATGGTCCCAGTTCCTGCTTTTTACAACAAACTTGTTATCTCTGTCCACTCTCTGTCCTTCACCATTGTTACTGACACACCATTCTCAATTCACCGCTGTCAACTACACTATTCAACCCTCACTATTCCATCAACACTACTCATTCAATCTTCATACCCTCTTTATTTTCCATTCTTATCTATCCAAGTATGACACCACCTTTTTCTATCCTCATCCTCACATAAATGCTTGGCTCATCCATCACCGAGTGTTAAGACTGTACTCAATAGGTGAGAGATCTGAAGGGCTTTGGCCTCAGTTCATACACTGTGCCCCTTCCCTGAGTACTACCTTTTATTCCAGAGGAGTAATCTATGTCTGAGGATCCAGAAGTGCTTGTGTAGTGGATCCGAAGGTCCAAAGGTATCAGATATGGCATGTCCAAAGAATATCTGAAACATATGGATGGAAAGAGTATGTCCAGAAGGTATCCAGAGTGCATGGATGGATTCAAGGTATAAGGCTAGTAGCAGATGAGGTCCATACTAGAAACTAACAGATATAGACTACCAGAGGTAGAGTCGGAAGTGTAGACTATAGGAATCAATCCTAAGTTTCAGAAGATACTTAGAGCTGGAAGAGGATCAGGTTCGGATGAATGGAATGAGCAGAATCTAAGATGATATTCAAACTAAGGTTCTCTAGAGTTGTACATGTAGTTTATATACTGTAGGTAGATAGTATGGATAATCAGTGAGTCTGGAACTGGAGGGCTATGCACAAAGTATAACAGAAGTCTATTAGTAAATGCGCAGTGGATCAGCAAACATGAGTTGGATATGAAGCACAGGTAACAGATCAGTAA
>MU172944.1:402983-418937 GCA_016695475.1 Suillus decipiens
TCGGATCCTCGTACCTTTGGATCGTCGGATCCTCGTACCTTTGGATCGTCGGATCCTCGTACCTTTGGATCGTCGGATCCTCGTACCTTTGGATCTTCGGATCCTCGTACCTTCGGATCGTCGGATCCTCGTACCTTCGGATCGTCGGATCCTCGTACCTTCGGATTGTCGGATCCTCGTACCTTTGGATCGTCGGATCCTCGTACCTTTGGATCATCGGATCCTCGTACCTTTGGATTGTCGGATCCTCGTACCTTTGGATTGTCGGATCCTCGTACCTTTGGATCGTCAGATCCTTGCACCTTCGGACCTTCGGACCCTTGGTCCTATGGTCCTACGGTCCAGTCCTATTCTATCCTCCATCCTATTGTAACATCCCTCACTGTTCTACTCTGGACTTCATCCAAGTAGTCTTGTCATCATCCCCTATCATCCAGAAATACTTCCGGCACATTCCCGCGCTCATCCGGAAGTCCTTTGGAGCTCTATTGAGTTATCCTGCCCTAGGGTTCGTCCGGACTACATCCGGACTTCACCAGAACTCTCCCTAGGACTTCATCCGAAATTAAGGGGCAATACTCGGGTAAGGGGCACAGCGCATGAGCTGAGGCCAAAGCCCTTTATGATCCATTAACCCTCCGAGCACGTCTCTAACAGATAGAAGCAAGTATGCACAGTGGACTTAGAACACAAGAAGCTGGGGCTCTTGGATGGGTGATCCAGATCGGATCTGTGGTCTGGAGTACTCCCATAGTCCAGAGCCAGAGACTTACAAGGGCTGAAGCCCAAGTGAGAACAAAAACAGAGTTATATAGACAGCAGGATAAGTAAGGATATAAGCAATAATCAGACTAAGGTCTGCAGGAGTTGTACTATGAGTTTATATACTGTAGGTAGCATGCCAGAAGGTAAGTAAGCATAGTCTAAGGCTATGTCAGAAACATAATAGTAAGTACAGCAAAACATCAGGCTATGAACTCAGAGATAAAACTTGTATGGAATAACTTATTGAGATGGAGGCAGAGATGACCAAGAGGTGAAGGCAGGGATGACCAAGAACCAGTGGCACAGGTATATCTTAAAAGGGGTAATGCACAGGTGTGCAGGAATGGTTTCGGATATGAACATGGATTGGATATGGACATGGATATGGATGGGATATGGATCAGATGAGTGTATCGGATCAGATATGTGAACTGGATTGAGTGGGGATTGGATGGATGTGGATTTGAGCAGGATGTTATAGTGGAAGTGGAGTGTAGAATCTGGTATATGACAGGGGTCTGATGAAGTCCACAGCTATGGAATTGCCACATGCATCAGGTGCTGGCAAAGGGTGTAGTGGTCCTGCTATTGCTATTGTCTGTGACTTGTTTCTCAAGCATTCAGTGCATGATGGGATGTATGCATTAGTGAGATCTTTGCGCATGTTCAGCCAGTAGTATGACACTTGTAGTAGAGCATAAGATTTGTCTGCTCCAAAGTGCCCAGCAGCATTGTGAGCAGCATGAAAGAGGTGTTCCCACAGATTGTCAATGTGAGGGATGATGAGGCAGCCAGCAACATAAAAGAGACCTTGGTCATCATGTGTGAGTCCAGATAGGGATTCTAATAGGCCAGTCAGCTTCTTACACCATGGTCAAGAGCATATCCTGCAATGATATGTTGCAGAATCCCTGCATGTCATATTCCATACATCCGATCCAAGATCTGATCAGATCTGATCAGATCCGATCGATCCTGCTTCTATCCGGACCACAGATCTGATCCGGATCACTCATCCGATACGCTACAACTTCTTGTGTTCTAAGTCCACTGCATCTTTGCTTCTATCCCCTTTCGGTGATCCACCTGTACCGGTGTCCCAGCTGTGTATATTCCTGTCCTGCTTACTGATCCGTTACCTGTGCTTCATATCCGACTCGCGTTTGCTGATCCGCTGTGCATTTACTAATAGACTTCCGTTATACTTTGTGCATAGCCCTCCGGCCCCGGATTCACTGATTGTCCGTACTATCTACCTACAGTATATAAACTACATGTAAAACTCTAGAGAACCTTAATTCAAATATCATCTTAGATTCTGCTCATTCCATTCATCCAAACCCATCTGTCCCAACTCTAAGTATCTTCCGAGACTTAGGATTGATTCCTATAGTCTGCGTTTCCGACTCTACCTTTGGTAGTCCATATCCGTTAGTTTCTAGTACGGATCTCGCCCGCTACTAGTCTTATACCTTGCATTCATCCTTACACTCTGGATACCCTCCAGATGAACTCCTTCCACCCACATGTTTCGGATATATACCGGACGTGCCATATCTGATACCTCCGGACCTTTGGATCCACTACGCAAGCACTTCCAGACCCTCGGACAAAGGTTATCCCTCGGAAGTGAAGGGCAGTACTCAGGAAAGGGGCACAGTGCACGAACTGAGGCCAAAGCCCTTCAGATTTCTCACATATTGAGTATGGTCTTAACAGTATATTCGAACTCACACCTTTCTGAGTACAATCTCCATAATCACCTATATCATGCCTCCACACAAGACTCAGAACTCCCTCCGAGTGGCTGAACTTGGTCCGATCCAATGAGACCCCACATCCATCGTCCAAACATTCACCAGTTTCTCTAAGCACCGTGCAAGCATGAGCGACATAGGACAAAGCATCTCAGCTCATTTCGCCAGACCGGATCCGGTTACACCAACTCCAAACATAAATAATCTAGACCCTGATCCACGCCCATCCATCCGTTTCGACAATGAAGAAGATGATGACCATCTTAGCCCCCAAGACCGGGTCTTAGCCCAACTATCAGTCGCCATCAACCATCTCGCTTGCAGTAACCATCATAGCAACACCTTGGATGATAGTAAAGTCAAAATCTGGGAACCGGATACCTTCGATGGATCCGAGCCTCGCAAGCTTCGAGCATTCTTTGTCCAGTGTGAGCTCAATTTTCAAAGCAAGCCTGATGTTTTCCATTCCGGACGCACTAAAGTCAACTTCGCCCAATCCTATCTCAGGGGAATGGCTCTCGAGTGGTTTGAACCAGATCTCCTTTCAGACAAAAATAGTGTACGTCCGGATTGGATGGATGACTACTCCGAGTTCATGCTTGAGCTCCAAACCAACTTTGGACCTCACGATCCATCTGGAGATGTGGAAATGCAGTTAGAGCAACTTCACATGCGTGACGGACAGCACATCAACAAGTATGTTGTAGAATTCCAATGACTTGCATCCCAAGTACGGGACTGGGGAGATAGAGCTCTATGACGACAATTCTATTATGGTCTTCCGGCTCGAATCAAAGACGAGATCAGTCGCATGGGCAAACCCACCACCCTCTCGGAATTCAAAACCCTCACCCAAACCATCAATGCCCATTACTGGGAACATAAGGGGGAAATCACCAGGGAAAACAGATCAACCCTTTCCAACCCTCCTAGACAGTCGGTATCTGACCAGATGAACGCTAACTCGTCCAGATCCGAAACGACTAGATCCGCGAAATCCAATCCTGCGGCCTCTCCCGCTCCTAAGGTTCCGGACCTCCCAAATGGGATTGGAGCCAATGGGAAGTTAACCACTGAGGAGCGTCAGAGAAGGTTTGACAAAAGACTCTGTATGTTCTGTGGCGGACCTGGTCATACTGCCCGGAACTGCACCAAGTCGACCTCGTGCGCAGCTAAAGGTCGTGCTACAGTACTTGCCCTGGAAGCGGATCCGGAAGCCTCGGATGAGGCAAAAAATTAGTCCGTGACCCTCTTGACTCCATACGGAATGGGGGTCGCGTTGACCCAACCCATACAACAGAGCTACGACTCAACGCTGTAACCCTTCCGGATCTGAACTCTTTATGCCCATACGTCTCCCTTCCATCTTTCTCCAATATATCTGAGTTTCCCGCCCTCATAGATTGTGGCTCTTCTCACTTCTTTATAGACACTAGCTTCATCCAAAAACATAAAATTCCTACTTATCAGATCCCTCCACTACTGCTCTGTTTGTTTGATGGTACCTGCAATAACAATATTTCTGAAGCCATAAACCTGTCCGTCCGATTTTCTTCCAGCATAGTCACCTCCGATACATTCTATGTTACCCCCTTGGATTTTTCTTGTTATATCGTCCTCGGATATAGCTGGCTCACCCAACACAATCCGTTGATTGACTGGGTATTGGGCAGTATCGAGTTCCGGATAACTATACAAGAAACATCATCAAACCCATCCATATCATCACTGCCTCTGGATATTCCATCCGCGGCAGAAGTTTCCCATCCGAACCCTCTGCTACCTCCGGAAGTTCCATTCGAGGTAGAAACGTCCTTTCTGACACATCCGTTGCCTCCGGGCACCCCATCTATGGAAGAGATCTCTCCTCCGACCAAATCCGAACCCTCCATGGATGCCTTGGTCCCTAACATATCCCTGATAAACGCAGTAGCATTTTGCCGAGCCTGCAAGTTAGAAGGATCCACTCAATTCAGCATCTACCTCCGTCCATCCAAAACCCACCTCCGATCCGCATCCATATCATCCGATCCTCCAGACCTCTCCAGGATTCCCTCCAAATACCACGAGTTTGCAGATGTCTTTGACAAGGGCAAAGCAGGGCAACTTCCCCCTCACCGACCCTATGACCTCAAAATTGAGTTAGAAGAAGGGGCCAGTCCACCTCTCGGAACCATATACTCTCTTTCTCCAGTCGAGCTTGAAGCCCTCCGGAAGTTCCTTGATGAAAATATCTCATCCGGACTCCTCCGATCCTCGTCCTCTCCTCATGGAGCCCCTGTCCTGTTTGTCAAAAAGAAGGATGGCTCCCTCCATCTTTGTGTAGACTTCCGAGGCCTTAACAAGATCACCAAGAAAGACCAATATCCATTGCCCCTCATTGCCGACCTCCTAGACTCTCCGAGCCGTGCCAAAGTCTATACCAAAATCGATCTCCATTCCGCTTACCATCTCGTCCGGATAGCGGAAGGAGATGAGTGGAAAACCTCCTTCCATACGTGCTACAGCTCCTATGAATGGTTGGTAATGCCAGAAGGTCTTACAAACGCACCAGCAGCTTTCCAACGCTTTGTCAATAGTGTCTTTGCTGATATGCTGGATATATGTGTTATCATGTATCTGGATGATATCCTCATCTATTCCAAAGACCTTGCGAGTCATAGGAAACATGTCCGAGAAGTACTACGCCATCTTCGTAAACATCGACTCTATGCCAAACCCGAAAAATGCGAATTCCACTCATCCTCCGTCGAATATCTTGGTTACCAGTTATCTCCAGAAGGCTTGACAATGTCATCCGAGAAAATCCAGTCTATCGTTGACTGGCCGGAACCTCGGAAGATCAAGGACATTCAATCCTTCCTTGGATTCGCTAATTTCTATCGTCGGTTCATATTCAATTACTCGGATATCGTAGTTCCCCTCACTTGGCTCACACACAAGGGAGTTCCTTGGGACTTCTCCAAGGACTGCCAGAAATCCTTTGAAACACTCAAGAAGGCCTTCACTTCCGCTCCGGTACTTACCCACTGGATTCCGGATGTTCCTATAGTCGTGGAAACTGATGCCTCTGACTATGCTATTGCTGGAATACTTTCCATTGTATGTCCGGACTCAGAGCTTCGTCCGGTTGCCTATTACTCCCGCACACTATCTGCACCGAAACTCAATTATGACACTCACGACAAGGAACTCCTAGCCATCCATGAGGCTTTCTGGACCTGGCGACATTACCTAGAAGGCTCTTCTGAGCCTATAGATGTCATTACGGACCACAAAAACCTCAAGTATTTTTCCACCACCAAACTCCTCTCTCGCCGTCAGGCTCACTGGTCAGAATTCCTCCATCAGTTCAACCTCATCATCCGTTTCCATCCCGGAAAACTCGGAGCCAAACCGGATTCCCTGACAAGGCGTTGGGACATCTACCCCAAAGAGGGGGATAAGGACTACGCTCAAGTTAATCCTCATAATTTCCGTCCAGTATTCACTTCCAAACAATTAGCTTCGTCTCTACAAGCCACAACCCTAGCACCTCCAGTCCTTAGAGCAGCCGTCCTTATGGACACGGAAAACCTTCGGAAAGACATCCTGACTGCACTCCCCAATGACTCCATCGCCAAAGCGCATCTTCCGGTACCTTCGGATCCGAGATGGACAGTGAGCGATAGTGGATTCCTTTGCTGTGATAACCGTATCTATGTCCCGGAAGCCAATGACTTACGATTATGCGTCCTCCGTAACTGCCATGACCACCCCCTATCTGGACACTTCGGACAAAATCATACCCTTGAGCTCGTCTGACACGACTATACCTGGCCCGGAATACGCACCTATGTAAAGGATTATGTCAGGTCCTGCACTTCCTGCGCCCGAGCCAAAGTTCTGAGACACAAGCCATATGGATTACTCAAGCAACTCCCTGTTCCGGAGAGGCCATGGAATTCCATCTCTATGGACTTTATTGAGCAACTTCCAGACTCCTCTGGCTATACAGCTATCCTTGTCATCATATACCGACTATCCAAGCAAGCCATATTTGTTCTGACTCATGACACCATAACCTCTCTGGATCTCACCCATCTCTTCCTCCTCCATGTATTCTCCAAGCATGGTATTCCGTCCCATGTGACCTCAGATCGAGGAACTGAGTTCGTATCCCACTTCTTCCGGTCCTTAGGGAAAGCATTAGATATGGTCCTGCACTTCACATCCGGATATCATCTGGAAGGGGATGGACAAACTGAACGTGCCAATCAAATGCTGGAACAATACCTTCGGATCTATTGCAACTATCAACAGGACAACTGGTCCGAGCTGTTACCTTTAGCAGAGTTTGCATACAATAACATTCCAAGCACTACTACTGGGGTATCACCCTTCTTCGCCAATAAGGGTTACCATCCGAATATTTCCATCCATCCAGAGCGCGATCTATCCTCCATCCATGCCCAGGAATATGCTCTGGACCTTAACGAACTTCACCAGTTCCTCTGAGAAGAAATGTCCGAAGCACAGAAAAGCTATCAAGGACCTGCGGACGCTAAAAGACAACCTGCTCCATATTTCCGGGTTGGAGAACAAGTCTTCGTTAAGGCCAAGTACTTCCGTTCCACTCGCCCATCAAAGAAGCTTTCGGAAAAGAATTTAGGACCATTTGAAATTATATCTCATCCGGGCACACATTCCTTCACCCTCCGACTTCCGGATTCCATGCGTTCTGTACATCCTGTATTCCATGTCTCCCAGCTAGAACCAGCAATTCCAAACACCATCCCCAATCGCATTCAACCTCCTCCTCCTCCCCCAGTCCAGGTTGACGGAGAACCAGAATACGAGATATCTGAGATCCTAGACTCCAGACTTGACCGTCGTAGACGCCATTGTCAACTTCTGTACCTCGTCCGATGGTCCAGATACGAAGGGATGGATGAAGAGACCTCATGGCTACTTGCTACTGAGCTCGGAAATGCATCCAAACTCGTATCCAACTTCCACTCTGCATATCCGGACAAACCTGGTCCTATTCAACTTTGAAGTACATGGATGATAGATGAAATACAAGTACAAGTATCGGAAAAGACCACAGGACTAGAGAAATCTACATTTCCATAGACTCATCCGCTCCTCCGGATCCGTCCTCCTCACTTCTGGAGCCCTTATTCATCTCCTCATCTTCCTCCTCCACATCCGATGTCGTCTGAACCTCATCCGATGGGATCCAAAGTCCCAACCGAAGCTCCCCAAACAACAGGGCCTGAAACTCCCTCTGTTGTTGGAGGAACACCTCCAGTCCAGCACCCATCCAGTCCATTGCAGTCCTGCTTCCTTCCGCCGCCAGGATGCTGCGTTCTAGGAGAGAATTGGTCCGAGCCAACTCGGCCAGGATGTTGTTGACGGCCATCAACAAGGTTTGTCCGTCATCCTCCATGACTTCCGATGGATCCGGACTGGGACTCCTCTGACGTCTCTTACCCTTGCCTCTCAGAGATGGGGATCCGACAGCGCGCTGCCTCTTCTTGCCCTTGGCCCTCAGAACCTTGACAGATGCAGGCCTTCCAGGACAAGTGCCCTTGTCCCTACGACACGGATTGCAAGACTTGATCTATCCAAGATTCCATTAGCTCAGATCCGAAACGTCTCTATAGACTTACCAGGGCATTCCTATCTGCGTCCGTCCACAGACAGATCCAACCTTTCCCAGCGCAACACGCACAGGATCCGTCGTTGTCCGAAGACAAAGCACGAGACTTCCGGAAGTTAGGAAGGGAAACAGAACGAACATCCGAGACTCACTGTCTCTGCCGCTATTTCCTTCCGCCTCTTTTCCTCTGCTGCTGCCCTCCACTTCTTGGCCTCCTCTATCTTCCGCAGATCCTCCTGACGCTTCCGCTCCTCTTCCTCCTTGCATTTCCGTTCCTTGTCAGCTTCGGCTGCAGCTTTGGCAGCCGCCAATTTCTTCTCCAAGTCCGCTACAAGGTCTGCAGCAGAGTCAGGGATATGGGATCCTTCTCCAGACATGATAAAAGCAGTTGTTATTGAGATATAGAAAAGTGGGGGTTAGGAATCACTTCAGACGTCCGACATCTGTATATCTGTCGGATTACAGACTCAGCACATCAACCATCAAACTTCTCCATTGTCTCACATTAATTTCATCCGATCCGGATCGACACTTCTTATGCCTCAGGGGTTCAGCCCTAAAGGGGGGATACTGTCATATTCCATACATCCGATCCAAGATCTGATCAGATCTGATCAGATCCGATCGATCCTGCTTCTATCCGGACCACAGATCCGATCCGGATCACTCATCCGATACGCTACAACTTCTTGTGTTCTAAGTCCACTGCATCCTTGCTTCTATCCCCTTTCGGTGATCCACCTGTACCGGTGTCCCAGCTGTGTATATTCCTGTCCTGCTTACTGATCCATTACCTGTGCTTCATATCCGACTCACGTTTGCTGATCCGCTGTGCATTTACTAATAGACTTCCATTATACTTTGTGCATAGCCCTCCGGCCCCGGGTTCACTGATTGTCTGTACTATCTACCTACAGTATATAAACTACATGTAAAACTCTAGAGAACCTTAGTTCGAATATCATCTTAGATTCTGCTCATTCCATTCATCCGAACCCATCCATCCCAACTCTAAGTATCTTCCGAGACTTAGGATTGATTCCTATAGTCTACATTTCCGACTCTACCTCCAGTAGTCCATATCCGTTAGTTTCTAGTACAGACCTCGTCCACTACTAGCCTTATACCTCGCATTCATCCTTACGCTCCGGATACTCACCGGACATACTCCTTCCACCCACACGTTTCGGATATATACCGGACGTGCCATATCCGATACCTCCGGACCTTCGGATCTGCTACGCAAGCACTTCCAGACCCTCAGATGAAGGTTATCCCTCGGAAGTGAAGGGCAGTACTCAGGAAAGGGGCACAGTGCACGAACTGAGGCCAAAGCCCTTCGGATTTCTCACATATTGAGTACGGTCTTAACACTGCATCTGATTTGAGAGTGAGTAAGGCACCACATATTTGTGGTGTCATTGGTGCATCCATTTGACATGAAAGGGCATCTGCAGCTGCATTAATTCCCCTTTCAGATAATGAATATTGAAATCATATTGGGACATGTATTCTGCCCAATGTGCTTGATGCTGGGACAGATCACATTGAGTCATGAAGTTCTGCAGCATGCAGTGGTCAGTATAGACATCAAAGTGTGTACCAAGCAAGTCCAATCACCACTTCTTAAGTGCTCACATGATGGTGAGCAATTCTTTCTCATGGACTAGGTAGTTCAATTCAGCACCTCGAAGTTGTGCCGAGTCAAAGGCCACAGGCCTGGCTGTTTTACGAGTTGCGCCCCACAACAACACTACACTGGTCATGTAGTCGGATGCATCACATGTCACAAAAATCTTGTTATTTCCTGGATTGTCATGGTCAATCATCATTAGACATTGTGGGCTGATGACTTGAGCCTTGATAGCCACAAATGCTTGGGCGTGCTCTGGTGTCTAGCTAGGGAAGTGAAGTTCTGCTGCTTTCATAGTTAGCATGGTTAAGATGCACATATGTGTAGTGATGTGAGGCAGGTAATCTGACAAGTATCACACCATGCCCAAGAATGAGCATACATCTGAAGCTTTGCATGGCTGTGGTCAGTCCAGAATTTTAGTGATCTTGGATCCATCCACTTCAATGCCATGTGTTGAGATGTGATGCCCTAAGAAGTTGATATCTGTATTGAACAAAGACATCTTTTTGATGGAACAGTAAAGTTGTGTGTCTCACAATGCTTGGAGTACAATTCATACATTCTCCTTATGTTTGTTCAGGAACTGTGACCAGATGATAATGTCATTGAGATATACATGACAGAAAGAACACATTAGTCATATCAATCTTTTCAAAGAACTTTCCTCTAGTGCAATCCTTCAAGATTTCATCTATACATGGCAGGGGGTGGTTGTCAGCCACTGTGTTCAGATTTAAATGCCTGAAGTTGTTTACCCAGCAGGGGGGGACATTTGGGTTGGCCTTTGGTATGATGAAGGATGGTGAAGACCATTCACTATTTGAGGGGCAAAGTTGACCGTTGTCAATATGAGAGTCTAGGAGGATCTTCCAGGCCGCTCAATACTTCTTTGGACAGTCATAGGAGCACTGTTGAACTATATGATTAGCATCCTTTAAGTTGATATAAAACAAAACATCACTAGGCATTGTGTCATTATGTGGAATGTCAATAGGAAAACAGTCTTTGAATTTGTCCTTCATGTGCATGTCATGCACCTTAAGTTCATCTTGATATATTAGCATGTCAATCCTGTCCTGAATCACAGCCACAAGGTTGACATCTTTAATGGGCTTGCATGCATTGTTGATAATTGTTTTCAGTTCAGGGAGGACACTCTTGAGTTCTTTGATGACCACATGTTTCATCCAAAACAGTTGAGGTCCCCAAGGGGCAGTGTGTTTTGGCATAGCAGGAGGTTGCTGTGTTCCCAAGAGATCATAGTTAGTATCCTTATCTATGCAGGTACATAACTCATGATCAATGACAATGCAATTGTGTTCAAGAAACAGGCCACCAAGTAATAGTGGCATACAAAGATTCGGTGTGATTATTGCTTGTACAGATCAAGACATAAAGGCTTGGTTGGGTGAAGTACATGATAATTTGACATAATGTGAGAGTGAAACAGGTTCAATGTTTTGAGACATTGCAAGA
Source organism: Suillus decipiens (assembly GCA_016695475.1). Taxonomy (NCBI): domain Eukaryota; kingdom Fungi; phylum Basidiomycota; class Agaricomycetes; order Boletales; family Suillaceae; genus Suillus; species Suillus decipiens. The sequence goes on from MU172944.1 coordinate 414,262, forward strand.
GTGATGGGTAACAGTTTGGAGAGTTTGCGTTGGCAAAGGCTGAGTTGAATGACAAGATCTTCACCAATCAGAACTAGAGAAGAACCATGATCAATAAGAGCAGAAACAGAGACAGGAGAGGTAACTGCTGGTCTGTCAAGAAGACACATCCAATGAAGGTGGGATGTTTGTAGTGGGGCCATGCACTCTTTGCCAGAGTTGGTACCATTCCCTAGTATCACTGATGGCATAACCATAGCAACTGTGTTGTTCTCCTTCTCCTTGTCCATGTTCTCAACTTCTACTGTGGCAACAACACCTCCTCCTTTCTTCCATCCTCTCTTAGCTGCAACTGTCACAGCTGTCAGTGTCTTGTACAAAGCCCCATCAGAGAAGCCCTTGGGGCAATTAGCCAATGTGTGTCCTGCAAATGGCTCTTGACACTTATAGCAACCATCATTTGCTCAAAGAAGTTGTTGTTTGTCATCAGTGAGTGATGGAAGATGCACAAAGTTTTTATTTAATTTGGTTGATGACATGGTGGAGCTTGCCTTGAAGGCTGGGCATACTTCAGGTTTTTTATACATCCCATTATGAACTCATTCAGCACAGAAGGCAAAGTTAAGACAGCTAATGTAATGCAGTCATTTCTCATCAATGAGGTGAACAATATCAATCCACTTGTGTAGGTCTCTTTCCTTAACTGCTTTGGCATGATACTCAGCAGCAAGGTCAGTGTTCATGTGGGATTTGAGGTAGTGTAAGAAGCACTGAGGCTCCGGCTGCAAGTTTTCATAGGGTGTGGGACCTGCTAAGATAAGAGCGCACTTAATAGTTAGATGAGTCATTAGCAATAGTTGTGTGATGATGAGAGCTATAATTCTGAGATGAAAGACAATAGACTGATACTGATAATAATGAGGGTGATACTGTTACAGTCATTGTATGCCCCTCTATTTTTCCTCTCTTACTTATGCTTTCCTCTTCTTGTGCTTACTTTATCATTTCCTTGTACACTACTTTCACTCATGGTCACTTGACCATACATTCGTACATGACTCATCTTGACTCAGTTCTATTCCTGACTCCCCATGACATCATATGTTCAACACATTGTATTTTAGCTACCTTCCTTCTTTGGTTACATAGCCTGTTTCATGTCTAACGAGCCTGCCCTAAAGTCCTTTGCTACTTTAGTATATAAACACTCGTAGATACACTGTAGTTCGACATTCTAATCTTACTGGGTTTTACCTGGATTCTTCCTTCACTAAGGACCCCCAATCCTTAGTTGTCTAAGATCATATCTAAGCTTAGCACACCTAAGTCTTAGTCTAAAGTGAACTTACTTGCTTTGACTCAGCTAGTTCTGTGTAACCTTACTCAGAACTATCTTAGTCATTATAGAACATATTCAACTCAGCCAGTCTAGTCTTCTCTCGGACTTGCCTGTCTTTGTTGCTTACCTTGAACAAGTGCTAGGCCTTCATCCAGCTAGTACTATGAACCCACAACTCTTGATACCTCTTGTTTGAGGCAGTCATGTTCAGAACTATCCCAGTTCGTAACAGATATGAGACTAGACTGTGAGACTGGACTGTGAGACTGATCTGATTGCCTCTAGATTGCCCTGTAGAAATGAGTGTACATGAACTATTTTATACTGTGAATGCTAAGGGTCCTTGGGTATGGAAAGGCCAAATGATTAGGTGAAATAGAGGCTTAAAGGGAGTGGCGTTGGACCTGGCAGGGTAGAGTAGAGAAGTGGTAGACAGAGAGTACAAGAATTTGAATGAGTGGCGCAGGTAGGGGTATGGTATTTGACAGAGTCAACAAGAGTTTTGCTTGTTTTTGACAGAATCTGGACAATTAAGTGACAAGAGGGTGACAGAGACGAACTAAGGGCCAATATGCAATGAAGGGCTGACAGCAAACAACGATGGACATGAGCTGAGGCAGTGGTCGACGATGGTGGTCAAGGTAAAGGTATTTTGGCTATTTCCAGCCACAAACGCTTGGTAATTACTACAGTGGTATAGGATGCTGACATCAGTCAAATGGGAGGTCATACTGCAAAGCAGGGTATTGTGGCTTTTGATCTCAACAGCCCACTTGCTGAATGGGCATTGGCCTTGGGTAGATGACAACAGCTTGCAACAAACTGTGTCTGCCCAATCAGTAGGTAGCCAGTAGGTATGATGTAAAGATTACAATCTAGCCAGAGTGATAGCAAACTACCCCCTAGACTAGTATATGTTGAATGTCTACCTAGCTGCTATACTTGCAAGGTAAGAACATTTGACCCGAGGGGTTGCTAGTGAATATACTTTGTCAAATGCTAATATGTGACAAGTGATACTGCTAGAAGATGTTGCTGATGATAGTGGTAGCATTGCCACCAATAGCACTATAGAGACCATGGATGCCAATGCTAAGCATACTGAGAACGATGGATACCAATGATGCCAGTGATACCGATGGTACTGAGAGAAGTGCTAATAATGAGCGGTATGATAGTGTGTATTGATAACTATGATAGCGCTGTGTGCTGAGAGACAACAAGTGATGGTGTGATAATGATGATACCAATGCTTAAGCAGTGATAGTGGTGAGGGTGATGAGTATAGCAATGATAGCATTGATAGCAATGTGTGTAGTGGGATGGCAAAGACCATTGAATAATTCAGAGATGATATGTAATTTCAAAAAAGATATATTTTTGTATAGTGAAAGCAGTAGTAGTATGGGAATCCTGTCAAATGAGTGATGTGATATAAGAAATGATTGTAAGTGACTTCTCCTACTGCTATACAGTAGAAGGGGAGTGTCAAATGGAGGAGAAGTCAGCAGTCTTTTATCATACATTATAAATACACGGAATTGATAGGCAAGAGTAGTAGCAAGTATGCGAGACTTAGCTGTAGTAATATGTAATGGTGCAGCATGTGCTGCAGCACACATTCTACATGTAATAAAGCTTGCCATGGGATTAGCAACAGTAGATGGGAATGTACTACACACCAAATGGAACTAGTTTGGCATAGTATGGGCATTCAATGGGCATCAGCTTGTTGAACATGGCTCAGTACTGCAGCACAGTAGTCTGGCAAGGGTGCAGTAACCTTGGTAACTGTTTATATTGATAGTGTTAGGGTTATGGGTGGTCATGATATGCAGTATAGGGGCTAGACAATAATGTGGACCTATGCAAGGCTAGCACCAGCTAGACTGTCACAACAAACCTCAGTAATGAAATCTTTGAATAACATCTTGTTGAAGTTTGTCTGATCATTTAGGTACCAGTCCTGGATGACTGGGTCCTGCATACTCAATGTGACCTTCTTAACCTTTTCATCATCTTTGACCTCTTTATGCAAGAAGAACTGTGCACAGCCCATCTCCCAAGTGCAAAGCACTTCAGGAGTGACCTGCCCCAGTGTGAGAAAGGGCAGTTTACTTGCCAACACCTGCTCCACATAAACTACCTTTGTGGTCATGGACATACTGATGGTAAGTGCTACAGTGGCTCAAAAAAGTATCCAAATGTTTGTGCATTTTTGACTAATTGGACAATAGCAAGTCAGTACCTGAACATAATATAGAGGTATAGGGACATGTCTGAAAGCCCTATATCATGGCTTGAATCTGAGCTATGCAGCATGTGAAAATGACCTCATATGGATGAGATATGATAATTCTAATCTTATGACTCATTTGGAAACTTTTTTGACTTTGTATTTAACCAATCCTATTGTATGAATCTAGTACTTTGTGTTACCCCCCTTGGCTTTAATCACTGCTGCTACCCTTATAGGCATACTTTATATCAATTTCTGACACTCCTCTTTGGAAAAATTTTCCCACTCTGCTGCAACTCTCTCCCATAGTTCAAATAACCCCTTTGGAGGATCTTGATAGGCAGCAAGTAACCTTTTGAGTAATTCCCAGAGATATTCAATAGGATTGAGGTCTAGAGACTGTGCTGGCCATAATAGGACATTGATCCCATGGTCTTCAAACCATTTTGTAGCCAGCTTTGAGGTATGCTTGGAACCATTATCTTGTTGGAAGATGATGTCTTCTTCATCAATACCTGATTCCTCCATGCTTTTAAGCAGACACTCCTCAAGAATGGAAATATACTGCTCTGCATTCATCCTTTCCTCCACCTCACAGAGAATCCCAACTCCATTCCATCTCATATAGCTCCATACCATCATACTTCCTCCTCCAAACTTCAGTGTACTCTTGACTTCTCTTTCTCCTAGTGGTTCTCCTGCCTTTTTCCACACATATTCTTGACCACCTGACCCCATTTTATTGATTTTTGTTTTATCTGACTAAATCACCTTCTTCCAGTCTTCCACAGTCCAATGCTAATGCTTTAAAGCAAGGACCAATCTTCTTTTCCTATGAGCCACTGAGAGAAGAGGTTTTTTCTTCTTAGTTACAGCCTTCAGATTGGCTGCCTTGAGGGTGTTCCTGATTGTTTGGATAGAGACAGGGTTGGGAATAATGGAATTGATGAATCTGGTAGCTTGGACAGCATTGGAAGCCTTGCCAGATAGGATTTGATGAACAACAGCTCCTTTGTTCTGTAGAGTAAGCTTGGTGGGACATCCCAATTTGGAATTTTCTTTATCTGGTATATTCTTCTTGATAACTGTAGCAATAGTAGACTTGCTAAGACCAGTTTT
>MU172944.1:419977-469156 GCA_016695475.1 Suillus decipiens
TTTCAGACATGTCCCTATACCTCTATATTATGTTCAGGTGCTGACTTGCTATTGTCCAATTAGTCAAAAATGCACAAACATTTGGACACTTTTTTGAGCCACTGTATGTTGTCTGAGTCTGTGGATTCAGAGGTGGAGCTGTGCATGGGCGTTGGTGAAGGGTAGGCATGTTGAGACTAGTGGCATTAAGCTACTTGTCATTGGTGTAGGAATATCAGCACCACATACAATGGGAGGTTTATTACAACTGCAAGTGATGATGGTTGTCAGAGGGACAACGCAGGGATGATAACATGGAGGCAGCTTGTTGACAGTATCAGCATGGGTTTGACCTAAGTCAATTACCCAAACAGCTAGTATTAGAACAGTAAACAGAAACAGAACAACATATTGGATATAACTTGATATGCTCAGCTGGACGTTAAAAAAAAGTGAAAGGCCATCACAGCAATGGCAACACTGACAGACAGGCAGTAACATGGAAGAGTGTATGATTGACAAGATGGTTCGGAAGTAAGTGATAAGTGTGTATCTCGTTGGTCTTATATACGAGTCAGAGTCATAGACGGTGTCCAATCAGCAACGGGCGTAGACACTTGGGTCATAGCCTGCGTCAGCGCGACGTCATCATTTGTGTAGTAAGCGTCATGCTTACATCCCACTGGCATCACTCTGTAGAACATCCAGGTTGTGCCACCAAAGAAAGTGCTTCAACGGTCAACGGAAAGGCAAAAGTTATATGTGTGAGGCTCTATGAGCAGTGCATGCTTCATGAGCAGAAAGTTCATCGCTGAATGTACACTAACTTTGGTAAACATTTATCTGGCTTTCCATACTTCTTGGATAGGGCACTGGGTATTTCATATATACTTCACTCATTCATCCAAAATGTCGTCCGTAATGGTTACCAAATCGATTACCAAAACCTTGACAGGACGATCTAGCGAAGACTGCGATAAAGCACTGGTACAAATTATGCAAGTTCCTAAAAACAAGATGCAAAAGACGGAGAAGTCCACAAAGTTGTACATGTGTAGAAATAAATGCGCGACGAGCATCAAGAGTGCCTATGTGATGTAATCACCTCCATGTTGTCATCGGGAGGTTGGGAGACTGCGGGGGAGAACTGGTTTGCTGCTGGAAGTACGTTGAGGTGTTGGGAGACCCAGGTGCACCGGGTGGATAGAGCGGCATCGTAGGTGTTAGCTCAAACACGTGCTGAGCAACTGAGCGAGGGCGCCCAACCGCGCCGTGTTGAACAGGCTCCGATGCAGCCATGACACAATGAATCCGGGGGTCAGGGTTTATTTGTTGGAAGCTTTCCGATCCAGTCGATGGAGGAGCACAGGTGCCACGACCGTCCCAAATACAGCGTATCTCATTTCCAGAAATTATCTGTGCGAGCAGACCTGTCGATACGTGCCTAACTTCAATGAAGCGAGAGTCGAAGAGAAGTATATAGGGCCAGTGGATTGCCACACGCTCAGCCGTGCCCTCCCATTCAATGGTGCCCGTGGTGCGACTAGGTGCGCCGTGCTTGTTGACGTAGATACCAAACTCTAGGGTCTTACATCAGCGCTGACTGAAGATCAAATCAAAACGACTGACCATCATAGCACAAAAGGAATTCATTTTCTACGCGGAACATCCCCATTGGCCGACAAGATTCCCCGCGTTTTGCAAGTCTTTCGTAGCCATCGTCACGTAGTGGAATAGTAACACTCTTGAAACTTGAATGATAATTAAAACGGAGGAACGGATAGGTGAGGTGCTGCAGGTGACATACTCAGTTAGATCCATAATTTCGAAGCCTTTGGTGCAAAGAATCGCGATCTTTGCTTTAAGGAAAACCAGGTCGAAAGATTCCGAGGGCAGGAAGAATTCCTACGAAAGAAAATCAACACGGTAACGTCATCCACTAACAACTGCGTACCCTGTACAATCGGAACCATTCTGAACGAGCAGGCCGTATACCAAAACGGGAAGTGAACGACGCAGGTGCCTTGCTTCTTTCATTGATTTTTTCCACTACCGGTTCCAAAACACGGAAGACACTGTCAAGCTGTTTACGTTATCAGTAGGCCCGTCTTGGGATGTTGCAAAACTGACCCCTTTCTTCTTCATGTATATGACTAGCGTTCGTCCACCTTGGTTTCCGACACTAAAGAAGTGAACGTCCCTGGTTCCGTTAACCCTCTGTGGTGTCTGAGATGTCTGAGCACTCTGTGGCGATGATGGAACGAGAGCCTCGATGTGATATGCAAAGAGAGCCTATGTACAGGTTAATATCTTGTTGTGGTAGCTACTGGTGAGATTACCTTGTCTGCAAGCACGAGGAACATTCCGAAATCTTCGAGCATTGCACACTGCGTCACCATCTTCAGATGTAATACACGACGCATAGCTAAAGTAGTATTTGTCAGCTTGCACGGAGAACAAATACGATTGCACGAACATCTCGAATCATGTCTAAAGCCTATCCAAACACCCTCAGCACAACCAATAGCCACCAGTGCTCGTCCATCAGCGGTAGCTTGAATAACGTATCAGTGAGACAAATGGAAAAAGGAAAGAGACCTTGAACTTACTAAAAGGAACAGAGCAAGTAACCTTGCCCGTGAGGGAATTCTCGTGGTTCCAAGATGGTACAGCAGTTGAAGATATGGACGGCACGAGGAAGGTGTCTGTACTTAGCGGTTCCAACTCGAAGACTTTGTTTGACTCTTGAACCACCTTGCGCAAGCCGATGGCCTCATCCAGCTTCTGCTTCCACTCCGCTCGCGCTTGTTGAGACTCCGTAAATAAGGTATGCAAACCACCAAGCCTGCCGTTATAATGAATAGTACAAGGATATACAAGACGTGAATCGTTGGCGGTGTCGGGAGCACCGCTACCTGGAGAAGGTCCGCCTTCTACATGCCTGTTTCCTCCACCAAGGCCAAGACGCAGAATGCTTGTGCTGCGCTGTGTCGGGGGATCGGTGAAGCTGGCTAGAGTGAGAAGGTCCAGCGGTATGGGCTAAGCCACAAGTGAGATATAATACAATGCCATGTTTACAATCACTCACTCTCCGGTTAACATTATATTTCGTCAGGCCGTCTTTTTCTTTTGTCTTGGTCATGACCACTGAATTTGGGTGTGAAGTCTCGCATACAATCCAACGGTTAAAATACGTACTATAATTATCGAACAGCAAGACAAAAAGTTCAGTCCATCCGTTCCATTCAAAACCGGTGTCGGGTTGTCGTAGCAGCTTGCCAGCATGAATAAGAGAGCGGTTTTCATTCAGAAGATCCATATCCTATGAAGATCGTTGAGTGTGTGACGGTGAACAGAATTCTTGCAACTCACAACGAACTCGTTGGGCTTGAACTGCAAATTTGAGTTATAGCACCAAAGCTGAACTTTCTGTTTCGCTGATTGGACTCCTGGCTCGGTCTCCTTACCCAAAGCCTTTATGATCTCCAAGACCTGAGGGATCGCTTCGCGATCCTCGTGAGCAGCAGGTGTCTCGTCCATTATGCCCTTCAAGAGTAGTTCGTACCGTAATAATCGAGGGATAGGACGGTTAATAAAGCTCTTCATGTCCAGGCGGTGAGCATCTGGATGTCGTATGCATTGCTGCATGATGGTTAGGATTGTAAAATAAAGCAAAAGAGCAAGCCTACGTCAACAAACGTCTTGAAATCAATGTTGTTAGCCATTTCGTCATCGATGCGATAGGCAGCTATAGGGTAGTTGGGGATGTACTCCATGTATGCATCCCTGAAGTTCAAAGCAGCGTCAAACATAGGTGCTGTAATGCTCCTGATCACTGGATGCTCATCGCGCTGTATATCATGCAGTTGGTCCAAGAGCTTCCGATGATGCGAGTGGAGCTCGGCAAAGTTGTGGAAAACGTCGGTGATAAAACTGTTCAGCTTTTCACGAGGAATGACTGGAGGATCGCTTTCTCGCAGGGCTTGGATGTAAATCTGTGGTAATGATGATGAGCTATGATGTTGAGACTGAGTACTTAAAAGGGACAGCACACCAATTCAATATTTTCTAGATCCCTGACGTATGCCATCTCGCCTTTGATCAGTTCAAATATAACACTGCAGAGCTGAGCATTTCATAACAACTCAGAACAGACAAACGTACGACTGGCGCTTGGCCTCAGCCTTACTGAGACTCTCTCGAACATCCTTGGCCACGATATCGTGCCACTCCCATTTCCCCGTTGGACCTTTGCCCATCGCAGTCTGGAACGTCCGGAGCTGTGCAACGTTCTGAAGATTCTTGATGGCTTCGATGGCTTCTGCAAGGTAGTACGCGTCCGGGTTGCCTTCAGTCGTCTCTTTCATGATCGCCTCTAGCGCGATAGGGTACTTCTGCAAATGTTCAGAAGGTCGCGATAAAAAGTGTTTCAAGTCCAGTCGACGAGCTTCCTGTTGCTTGGATTGTCGCGAGCACTCCTATAAAACAGTCCAGCAACGACTCCTGATTTAAAGACAAATTATCATACCTCGAGGAACAATCGAAGGTCCGCGTTGGATTCGATCTCGTCTTTGAAGCGCTTTTCTGCGAGAGGTAGATGTCCGACGTATGTTGGATATGCGAACCGGAACTCTCTCGCGGCCTCCAAGAACACATCTCCGATCCTCTGGATAATTGGCGCTTGCTCACGCTGCCGAACATACATAGCCTCCACCAGCCGCCTATTGCATTCCCGAAGATCCAGAATGTTTCCGAAAACTTCCTCAACAAACTCGTCTAGCTTGTTAGACGGCATGACAGGAGGGCTTGCTTTCAACAGTGGCCGAATGAACAGCTAAAACGAGGAGATTAGGTGGGTCGGAACTAGCAAGCAATATAAGATACAAACAGCTTCCACGGTGTCAAGGTCTTGGACGTATTGCTCTTCCTGAGTGATGGTTTTATAGATGATGCTAATGCGATCTTTAGTACAATGCTAAACGAAGTTCATCAAGATGCTCACGTTTGACGATGAACTTCACTTTCCGGAAGTGTGTGAAGGATACCGGGATCAACTGTACTCAGCCAGTCTTCGGTTTGCTGTTGTGGAGATAATATTCGATGGTCAATTCAATCAAAACGTAAATAGTCTTACGTGGTGCACTTCTGGTTCGACTACAGGACCTAAATCGACGATTCGACCAGCTTGCTACAGAAACATTAGGTCAAACTCACGACTCCGGGGTCACAGGAACTTACTCGACGCGGACAAGCAAACGAATAACATGGCTCGTCCTCACTGCAACCCGACGCGTAGCACCGAGTGAGTGAAGTGATGACTGCTGTTGGTAGTTCTTCCCTCTCTCGCTGAGCCTCAGAATTGCCCTCAAGGTCATCAAGGAACATATACACATCCTCGACACCATCTTGCAACAGTTTCTGACCCCATTCGACTTCATAGAAAAATAATTGCTGTTGTAGACTCCGAGCAACCTGAAGAGCAGCACGGCGATCGGTGGTCGAAACACCATGATTGATAAGTAGTTCACGTTGGATCTGGCTTTGAATAGTAGACTGAAACCGCGGTATTGTGTCAAGTCTTGTCACAGGAATCTAGCAACGGACTTACGACGATATCCTTGCCGGTAAATGCACGAGGGTAAGGGATGCTACTTTTCACATGGGTACCGCGAGGCACCTTGTCGCGCAAGCGGACAGCCAGATGTGATAACAAGCTGAAGTTAACGAATCTGTCTGGATCTGGGTCATCACTTTCGGAGTCAAAGTAACCATCATCTTCATCTTCTTCCTGGTCGCCAAGCGGAGGTCCAGGTGTGCCGCTGTACACGCCCGGACGGGCACGCGCTAATGAGTCCACGCTTCCACCTTGGAAACCGCCGCCGCCAGAGTCTAAGTGACCATGGCTGTATTTAAGTGCCGAAGGGCCTGCCGATGAGAACCCGTAGGACCCTTCCCTGCTCAGTGTCGCTGGCCCAACTTTAGCAGTTGAACAGTCGGTGTCAGCATAGCTCGTGGCTGATGTCGTCACTGAGACATTGCGACCCAGCGAGTCTGCTGCCAATGAAGATGTGGTGGAGCCTGTAGAAATTGCACGACCTAGTTTGGGGTCAGTATCTTGATGATCTGCAGATAGTGTGAGTAAGCGATCAAATTTTCTCGTTTTAGTGTGGACTTACAATTAGGGATATAGTCGGATGATGATGAAGGACGATGGCGCAAATCATTTACCCGAGCAGATGGTGCAGGACCATTGATGACATCGTTCGGATGCAATCGCGCATGAGGCTGGAGGTAGGCATCTGCAGGACGAAATTGTTCCGAAGATTGTTGAGGGCGATGAGATGGGCGATTCTTCGTATCGTCTGGACTATGGTCGATCGAGAAGTCATCAAACATATTGCTGTGACCCGGAATGTTCGGAGGCGAAGCGCCAGGAGGTCGAGGGGGTGGTTTGGGCGTCACGGCGACACTGTACCCTGCCACATCGAGACTGCTATCTGATTGTTGGAAACGGTACACATCTACACCATTAACAGACGCTCCATTGGTGTGCTTGGGGACGGCAGGGACGGCTTTATGTATATTTGGCAGCCCGTCGGTATGAGAACCGGTAACGACTGGTCTACTTGTAGATGAGGTTGGGGATGTTGCAGAACCTGTGGATGGGCGACTGGCATTATAGCCATTGGGTTGCACCGTAGGGGCCTGAGGAAGCTGACGACGCCTGCATGTGATGAAAATTTTCTAAATGGAATTAAATAGGTGATGACATACCCATCTATTCCAGCCGTCGCAGGACGTGAAGCACTTGCAACCGGAGGTGATTGTTCATGAGGCTGAGGACCTGGAGGCAATGGAAGTGGTCTTAATCTCCTTTGTGTAGGAGAGGTTGCAGTATCAGGTTGTGAGCGTATTTCAGGAGAATGCGGCCGCTGAGGTGCAGGTACTGTGTCATAGTCAGGTTACTCGCTTGCAATGCGAGTGAATATAAAACGAACCAGGAGGACGATGAGGAGCATTTCGTATTGAAGATGAAGGAGATATAGTTGCATTGACGTCATGGAATGAACCATTGGAGTAGGGCTCGCGTGCATGGGCAGAAACTGCACTTGTTGGCGAGCGCTCGGTTGGGGAAGTTGTTTCTTCGCCAAAGATCCGCCAAACTTCATCATAAAGATGCTGGAGATCCTCGTCACAAGGTGGAGGAGGACGACCGTTGGACTGGGGGGCAGACATGGTTCCGGTCAATTATCGAATTGGAAACTGGCTGGCCAAGTTAATCAGGTCCTACAGGTGCGCAGCAGTCCAATATTACCTGCAGACCAACCAGATGCAGATTTTGATGGTAGTCGACGCCAGAAACAATGAAAAGAACACGATTTTCTGTGTTATCAGAAAACTGGGATCCCAGCGTTGGATGAGTGGAAAGACGAAACTGTCGCCACTTGGTGCTGGCAGTGGGCGCTCAGGGAAGGTAATCAGCATCGGATTTCGGTTGCACCCGGAGCTAAACTCATCCACTTGCAGTGACCAGTTCACGTTTACTGATCTGATTACATCTAGGTCTAATTTGTGTCGGAGCGTGCTGCTGTGTCAGGATATTAAAATATACTCCTTTTACCACCCGAATCTCGACCTTTGCTGTGCGCTTCGCAGCATGACGTCTACACCGGAAGTCAAACCTGGGCGCATACCGAAGCTAAGCTCATCAGTGCACGATATCAACGCTGAGAAACCCCCCTTTGGATCCAGGTAACCATGAGAAATATCAACACAGAAAATACCTGATCTACATCATCAAACTCATAGATTTCTTACACAAGACTCTGATGTCTGGACCCAGAACGCTTGGGACCATGTTCCGCCCCCTGAAGATCAGACTGAAACTATAACTGCATCATTGGCGAGGCAACGTCTTGTTCCAGTACCTGACGATGAGAAGAAGAATTATAATGCAAAACCTGCAAAATATTGGTTCGTAAGTTTCGTTTGTCATCGCTTCATTTACCTAACGCTTTCGATTGATAGGGATAATTTTTACAAAACGAATGCTGACAATTTCTTCCGAAATAGAAAATGGTGAACATAACTCCTTCTGTCCTTAGTATAACCCTTACCTTTCTAGCTGAAGGTTACATCTTGAATTTCCAGAGCTGCTAGCAGCGGCAGAACCAAATGTAAGGGATTGTACCCCCTCAATGATTTCTCTCATGTAGTCAGGCAGGGGATGTGACGATTTGCGAGATAGGATGCGGTGAGTATCGATATCATCTTGGATGAAACATCCCTAAGTCTTGTCTAGGCGCCGGCAATGCTGCATTTCCGCTCCTAACGGCGAACCAAAACCCAAATCTTATCATCCGCGCCTACGATTACTCAACTCATGCAGTCAAATTAGTACAGGTATGCACAGGTTGACTATCCTCGTGTCTTCGGCTCAGTCCACGAGTAGACAAATGCCCTCTATAACTCCCCGCCTGTTGGCAAGATAGAGGCAGCTGTCTGGGATCTATCGTCACTGGATACATTACCACCAGGAGTAGAGCCGGAGACTGTGGACATTATTGTTCTAGTGTTTGTGCTGAGTGCGCTCCACCCGGACGAATGGGGAAAAGCTGTTGCTAACATTCACAAGGTATTTGAATGGTTTCATCGAGACAACTGCTTCATCATCTGCCTTTAGATGCTCAAGCCTGGCGGACTTGTATTATTCCGTGACTATGGTAGACATGATCTCACGCAGTTGCGATTCAAATCCGGTCGTCTCCTCGAAGATAACTTTTACATCCGGGGTGATAAGACGCGAGTCTATTTCTTCGAGCTCGGTACGTTGCGAAAAAACTCAATCAGCCGAGTTTATGAATTCTGTCACTGTATTTAGACGAGCTTGCACTGATTTTTACTGGATCCCGCGCCTCGCCTGCTCAGAAAACATCAACGATGACAGAGGTTGACGCAGATGAAGATAACGAGTCACTACCCACGTCATCACAAACTGCTAGTCCCGCGTCACATACGCCGGCGGACACTCCCAACCCAAGTTCTGACGATACCCTCAGCTTACCCTCTTCAGGTGTATCCTCTGACGTACACCATAACCTACTCCGTCCTCTGGCCCACTGTCCACCACACCCTTTGTTTACAATCGAACAACTCGGTGTGGACCGCCGGCTCCTAGTCAATCGGAAACGGCAGTTGAAGATGTATCGCATCTGGATGCAAGGAAAGTTTCGCAAAGCTGAGTGATGCAAATGTGGCATGAGTAAAATGGCGTAGCTCAGGTGGTTGACTGTGTATGTACGCGGAGTCCTCTTGGTCGTGTCATGTCAAGGACACGCCCGGGGACCGAACTTCGGTCTTAGAGCAACGAGCTACGAGGGTGGCTCTGTAATTTAGGCATTGCGAAAGGTGATTTATCTTTTGAATTATTTGTGTCGAATTGAATTATGTCGGTGTGGCGAACTACTATGTTCTATAACTGAATATCAATAGGTTTCAGGAAACGGAGGGTGCAAATTACGCTGCGTACAAGCTTCATGTGGGAGATGCAGATAACTAACACTTTATTAACAGTTTCAATTCTATGATGGGGATCGCATTTACAAGATGAAAGTCACCAACTGCTTCAGCGATATTGCCCTTACTGATATGTTCTCCGCTGCTATGCAACAAATGGTTGGGCTAGTCCTCATTTTCTCTGAACAGATACTAGCACACTTTCATCAGAGAAAGAGAGTCGGAGACTGAACCTTTCATTGCATTCGGAGTGCTTGCCAAGAGCTTAAGTCAAGCAATACGCCTGGATTTAAGCTACTATCTTTTTGGCCAAAATAGCCTGGAGATCACAATGTAGCACATTCATCATCTTCCACTCATTTCCTTTACACCATGATTCTAGAGTATGGTTAGTACATAGCTTGCTGTATTTATTTTTTATTCCATAAAAAATGGACCCGATGTGCTTGCAGCAGCAAAATACTGTTCAGTATCATATGCACTTTCCACGCCAATCCATTGAAGGGAAGCTATTACATGCAGAAAAAAATCAGGAAGTTTAATAATGATTTCCTATTGCCTTATCACACTTCTCTAATTTTTTCTGACACGAGTACTGAGTTATAAATGTTGTACTATCGATATGCATAGCGTGACAGGAGGTGTGGGCTTATGTTTGGAGTTGCAAATACGATTCTTGACAATTGCCCCAGTTTCGTTCATGAATCGTCGGAGACTTAAAACGGCAGTGTGACATAGATGACTCTTCTGCTTCGAGTTCTAATTACTTAAAGGCCCCTCATTGTTTTAAGGTTAACCCACGTATCCCCTAGATCAGGTCAAGCTGTCCCTCATCACGCGGGTATGTGCACAGACTCCCTTTCTACATAAAAGGCTTAGGGGAGCGGTAAGCTCCCTGATGAGACCCTTCGCAAGGTTTACTAACCCACCGCCTTACTAACCTTTCCTTCCCTATACCCGACTGCACCCAGTCCTCGGAGACGGTGGCCAGTGGGATAGGTGAAGTAGGCGGTCAGCCTAGGTTGGCACAGAGACCCAAATCTATGCCAATCTCAGCAGAGGCACTCATGCTTCTGCCCACATTGACAATCCAGCTCCACAACTAAACTAAAGCAATGAAGAGAACAAAATCAAATCTGGTCTATCCATATGAAAGTAGCTGAAATATTCTGCGTCTCCCTGTATTACATCACGTACATGACCTGGTTCATCTCCATATAGTCGATTGACCGCAAGCATATGAAATCTAGGTTTTCCACTGTCATGCTCTGCAATATCTTACTCGACTCCTCTATTCCATGTTAGATAACGCTGTGGAAGCCAATAAGGCTCCTTCCACTCTTTATCAGAAATATCAGCAATAATCATTTGTGCAATGGCTTCAGCACTGACAGCCACATCATGTATTAAATGAGCCCAAAATAATGCAGCCGCACAATATGAGACTTACCATCCAAATGCACGCGGCATTCCATGGCCAGTATATCCTGCGGCGATGTACTGTGTCTTGTACAGGTCTTCGTTCCGATTGGTTACAAGTAAATCTGCTATGGGACCAACCTGGCGAGGGTCACATCGATGATAATAGCTACAAGAGTTGTTTGGACGTACAAACGGGTCCCCCATCTTCGTATAACCCATGATACCAGTCTAAACCCTCGTTAGGGATATTCTCATACATGTAGAAGAGTACCTACCCATTCCATCTCAGGCTTTGAATCGGGGTCATATTTTCCTTCGAATACAGACGGTAAGAACTCGCGAAGTGCTTTCCCAGCAAGAGGGTGCGTTTCGGAGTCATCGTCCACATATAGCTCGTAACCGGGTGCAACAGCTTCCCGGCCACCACCGACGATAATCAACGGCTTTTCGGAGTCATGTGTTACGGGTCGGGGGAACCAGTACGCAAATCCCTAAAAGAGAGATTGGCCACGACAAGATGGACCAGGATGAAGTGACTTACTTCGTTTCCGCTCCAGCTCGGTATCTTGATTTGGTCTGCACCGACAGAAGCACGGGTGGCCATTACTTGTCCTCGAGTGGGTATAATACCATCTGGACCTGCGAGGAAGGGAAGGAGATGAGAAACGTATCCATTTGTGGCATGGACAACGTGGGAACACGATATGCTACCCCGGTTCGTCACAACTGCATAAGTGGAAGAGTTATCAATTGTTTCATGCGTAACTGCAGTCACCGGCGTTCGAGTGTGCAAACTAAGGGAGGCATATTGCCCAGTGTGTGCTTGAGCATGTTTGTATAGCTTTGTGACGAGTTTCAGCGGCCAGAGATTATGTCCCGGCTCGCGGAATCCTGGGTAAGGGGCGCCATATTCCTGGTAATGAGGAAGTTGAATCAGACTAGAGAGATGACTAGCGAGAACAAGCACCTCCTCGAGTTCCTCCTTTGAGAGCCATTCCACACCATCTAGATTGAGCTGCGCTTGACGTGCTGTATCAAAGTCCTTATGTGCATCTTTTTCCTCCTCCTCCGTGAACAAGAGATTTATGTGTCCACCTTCTACGAGGTCGATGTCGCTCGCCCAGCCATTTCCCTCTATGATTTTGACGAGCAGAGAAGCGGTGTGCTTCTCGAGTTCATAAGACTTAATTGCCTCAACCGTATTGAAAAACGCCCGACGTTGAGAAAACCCGAGGAAAGCGGCTGGCGTAAGATGTCCACCATTCCTTCCTACAAACAATATTCTCTGTACGGGGAACTAAATAAACATGTGGTGCTCCACGCACCGGTCGCTCCTGAGCCTGAAACGCGTCAGTTCTGTACGAATCACAATCAGCATGAGACAGACTGACAGAAATCTCTCGCCTCGAGTATCACGATCCTGAGTGGGCGTTTGACAGAAAGCGATGCAGTATTCAAAAGTTCGATAAGGTGGTACGCGACGCCGACGCCTGTGATACCAGCCCCGATGATACAGATGTCTGCCTCACTAGGTAGAGGATCTTTGCTACCTTCTCCAGCAAGAGGATTTGCGTCCGGGGAGGAATCGATCCAGAAGGAGCGGGTTGGATTGCGAGATGGGAGTTTAGCAGGAGGAATTGGACGTTCTAATGGCGGTGTCTCGAGTACCTTCTGAGAATGTTCTAACTTACCGAGTATCTGAGGGTTGACAGGCATTATCGACCAACTGAGAAGAAAACAGAAAACGAGAAAAGTCCAGTCTCTCATTTCTGTAAATTCAAGTCCCAAAGATAAGATAATATAACCGTCACGGTGGTCCAAGGCAACCACAAACAGTCAAGTGGCGGTGACATGTCACATGGTCCGACGTTAACTTTGTACGCAGACGATGGCAACTAACACGAAAGCTCTGGTCACTGACAACATTAGTGCACTGCAAGACGTTGTAAGTGTCAGTCTCATGAAGATGTCAATGACTCATGCGTTCTGACATTTTCAAGTGTATCATCGTGGGATCGCTTTCACAAGGGTCGGGAAAACTTCTTTATTCGCAGAGTGTCACTGCTACTACTACTATATCGCATGCGGCTCTGTCAGCGATAACATACAACTTATATCAACAAGACCGGATACCGAGGATCATACAAAAGTGGTGTGTGGGTGCTTAAGGAATGGCAGTTCAAAGGACGAGGCTTAATATCTAAGCAAGACTTCATCGTTCTTTGCAAAGCAAACTGCACCGTGGTCCACGCAGTTGATCTCGTACAGGACACGGAGAATCCTGTCTCACTAATTGGTCGGATGATATTATGGAAGAGCTCAGCCCTTGCGATGTTGAAATCCTTACACTTTCCCATTGATTATTGAACAGCACGGATGAGAGATGCTTGTGAACGAATGCGGGTTCTGCATTATAAACGTTTACCCGCTGCGAGTTTACACTTCTATTATCGAATGTGCACTTGACACATGAGCATTACTATAATATAGAAGAGAACACGGGATCTTACGATCATGACAATTTCCAGGGATTTTGAAGTAGTAGATTTTCGGTATTTCAGGTAGACGTAATTTGCTGTCGGGGAATAGTCGCATAAAATCAAATAATTTGGCGCTCTACGTTCCGAGTTCTCAAATGATTTACCGATATCTTCCGTATAGTGAGCCATTGAGCCGGACATGATACATAACGTGGTGTTGGCCAAGCGTCACCGAGTCACCACAATGTAAAGGAAAACAGGGCCTTCTGAGTCACTCAGATAGTTGCCAGGACCATGGTACAGACACACGTCTATGTATCCCCCGCTGATTGATTCGAACGTGGACGAGCGACCTGTGCTTGATCGGCTTCAAGTGCATCACGAGTTTCATTATGTACAAACCCTTCGAAACTAGATCTACATTAGTAATGACAAGAACTGTGGTGCTTACCATGACATAAGACGTTCGCAGAGTTGTAATGCTCGATCATCATTAGCAGTGAGAATAAATTGAACGCACCGAGACATCGCCCGGCTGGTGCCTGCCATTTATCAATGCGGATGATAATGAGGAACAACGGTAGTGACTTAATTACTTTCTCTCAACCTTGTCGTCACGGCTACAACGCGCATCGCGCTCCTCTTGCTCTAGTTGGTGTTCCCGCACGCGCCGTCTAATTTCCCTTCGCCGCTCCATCCCATACTCCTGAGCTGAGCTGCGAGCTTGGGCAAGGTTTTGGACTGCGCTCATATGGCGCTTATCGGAATTGTGACTAAGAAATATGGGAGCGATGCCAATGATGAAACACTTTATGGAATGATTAATGACCATAAGCTACTGATCGGAAGAGAAGACATACCGCCGTGCCCACAAATATTATCGACCAGTCCTTCCATCTCTCATCAGGCCTCGCAGTCCATTCTCTTCCAGGCGTTCTACTCGCGAAGCCAAATGGATGGTCACGATCAAAGTCCATCCCCGCATTCCTATAGTGTGTGCGTCTTCGCCGTCTTAATTCATCATACATATCGGAATCGGACGGATTGCTGCGGAGTCCCGAACCAAGTTGTAAGCGAGATTTCCCGGTAAGAACCTCATACGCAGCAGTTATTGATTGAAAGCGGGAGTGTCGTTCTGAAGCAGGGATATGTTGCGCATGGGCAGAATCGGGATGGTGTTCTCGGACGAGTTCATAGTCTGGGAATGCCGATCAGAAGTTAGTGTGAGTATGAGCGAGTATACAAACATCTTGACTTGATGTCAGCTTGAGATGCGCTGGGGGAGAGGTGGAATATTTGGTGTGGAGTTGGTCGTGGGTGATGCGGGAATGGGTATTGAGACATGGTAGACGCCAGTCGAGAATGGATAAGAACACGCAGACCTCTACCTACACTTGGAGGCCTCCCCTGACACGATCCGAATAAATGTACGGCCATCGTTTTACCTAAAGGTGCTATCGGGACTGTTCATTGCAAGTTTCAAGTCAAGCTAGTGCTGACAGTCAGTAGTACTGAACTTTAGCGTGACTCGGCATCTTCCGCAAGCTCAAGTTTCATGCTAGTAGGTGAACTTCAAGTGAAGTTATGTATGAGATCTTGAAATTTCAACCTAGCAAAGTTTGTACCGCTGTGAGTCACAAAACCTGTCGCAGTAACGGTAATCTGACCACCATCACTTACGATATCGTCCTGCCAGTGTTGCTTGTCCGCTCCACAAATAAATAGACAACTGCGGATAGTAACTAAGTAACCTATGTTGTATGCAGGCTCGGGGGATGTCGAGGATGCAGTACATATGGGTGTTGAGACTACTTCAGCTCTTTGACTCACATTTATTCGGAGTTTGGCTGTTTATGTCACTTCCACCTCCGTAAATTAGTTCCAAGCTCAATTGCAACACTACGTAGATCAAGTCCAGCATCAACAGCAGGAGTGGCCATGTCATGTCACACAAAAACGGACAACATTCCGAGTCTGCTCCAGTCGGCAGTCCTTACAGGATATTCCTTTCGACAAATAAATGTTAGGCCGTTTCGCTAGTCGTTGTGCACGGTGTATTGATATCTGTTGGAGTAACTGTCATAGAACACTGTTGAATGATGGAAATTGATAATGCCGCGTCATAGTATGATTGAATTATGTAAGGACCGTATGTCCTCTAGTACGCCCGAATCACAGCTTCACGGATCAAACCTTCCAGGGCCTTGTTCGAGACCGTCCAAATGACCTAATATGCGAACAGTGTCACACTATTCTCAATTCACCGCTGCCAACTCTACTATTCGACCCTCGTTATTCTGTACTCATTCGATCTTCGTACCCTCTTTATTTTCCGTTCTACTCTACCCCTCCAAGTGCGGCGCCACCTTATTCTTCACATGACCGTTCGGCTCATCCATCACCGAGGACTCTTACCGTTCTCAGTATAAGTAACTCATGTACACTCTCGTATCTACAGCGAATTCTATCCTAGAGATTCCCCGCTCAAAAGCACGTCAGAAAGTCCTTGAAACGTGTCGTCCTGTTACTCGTATCCTAACTACGCCGATCTGTTCCTTGTCGCTATCCGCTCTTACCCATCTCTCTCTCATTCTGTTCACAATTCCCTGCCGAACTCGCACCCAGCCTTACAGTTATTAACCCGGAACTATGCACGAAGTTTCTGTGGCCTGCAGTGAGTCACGGTCATACTTTGATACCAGTGTCATCTACTATGTACGACATCATAAACCCAAGCTCCTAGGCAACGTGTACCACTGTCACGTTGCAACGCGATAACCGCAACTCACTTTTGGAAAAAGTTGACGGGGCAGGTCGTGGCAAACCGTCATAGATGTGAGCTAAAAACTGTCTGGGAAAGGTGAGGGCTGGGACTTATGATATTATGCCGTGCAATAAGGAACGCGACGCGAAGACTGTAAGGACTGTATGTCCTCTACGCCCCGACCACAGCTTCAGATCAAACCTTAACGCTCCAGCCTTTCGACGCGTTCGAGACCGTCCACGTGACCTAAATGATGCGATCAGTGTCACACGGCGCATCCGAAAGTCACGCGGATACATTCCTTTCCTCTTTCATTACCTCACTTACTACCGTCGTCTATCCACATGGTCCCAGTTCCTGCTTTTTACAACAAAACTCGTTATCTGTGTCTACTTTCAGTCCCTCGCCATCGTTACTGACACACCATTCTCAATTCACCGCTGTCAACCATACGATTCGACCCTCGCTATTTCGTCAACTCTACTCATTCAATCTTCGTACCCTCTTTATTTTCCGTTCTTATCTATCCAAGTACGACGACACCTTTTGCTACCCTCGCCCTCACATAATCGCTCGGCTCATCCATCACCGAGGACCCTCGTTGTTTTCAGTATAAGTAGCTCATGTACACTCTCGTATCTACAGCGAATCCTACAGTGAGATCCCCGCTCCAAGTTAGACCGAAAAGCCTCTCGAAAAGTCCTCTCTAGTCCTAGTACCTCCTGCTTTCGTGTTACCGGTTAACACGCCTTGATGATATCTCTTCTCGTTCACAATTCCCTACCGAACTCACCACTAGCCTTACAAGACGTGGATGGGTACATATTACTATGTGAGTTAGCCGGTCGCCGGAATACTGCTTTCCAGCTCTGAAAGGTTCAAATGATGTAGCAGCTCAGCTACGCCACTTCAACCGCCTTGGTTGTCATTTCATGGCCTTTTGTTAGCCTAACCAGCGTTCTGGTGCCGAGATTCTGGTATTGGATATATTTGATCAAATATCCAACCGAGATTAATAATTGACCTGTATAAATCCAGTCGTCCGAATTCAATGTTCACTGGTCCGTCTACGTTCAAATCTGCCAAGTTTTTCCATGGGGGTCAAATCGCTAATAATAAAACGGCACCTTCAGGATTATCCGACTCCGGCTACCACATGGGTAGACTACCTTCCTTCTAACATACGTCCTTACTGTTATCTCGCACGAGTTCACAGACCCTCTGGAATACTGTTACTATTCTATCCATGCGGTGAGTGTATCTTTGTGGTGAAGGTATATTTCATTAGTAATCTGAATGATTTAGCATGGTCGGTCACTATGACCTGCTACGCACTCAGTACACCGATGACGACGGCGTGGACCTATCTTGGATTTTTCCTTATAGCATCTCAAGTGTTCTGCGCTGCTGGGTGTATAATCGATGACATGTGGGACAAAGACATCGACGCTGCTACTTGTGAGTTTTCCCTTGTTCAGTTAATTGGCAACGCGTTGTGACATCTTTGCTTGAAGCGCGCACACGCAAGCGACCCTTGGCTGCGGGTGATCTTTCAATGTTCCAGGCATTTGTGTTCCTTATTTTGCATTTGACAATTGGCATCTGGCTATTTATGCAGTTAAATGACTACAGGTGTGTATTGTCTAACATTCTTGGATTATTTCACTATTCATATCATTCCTCGCACCCTTCTTTAGCTTGGTTCTCGGAATCTCCTCCTTGGTGTTAGTTGTGTTATATCCTACCACGAAGCGGGTAATAGACTGGCCACAAGCCATGCTTGGTAAGTTGCTACCAATCTACACCACGGACGTTCATATTTATTGAATAGGCATGTGCTTCAGCTGGGGATCATTTTTAGGAACAGCATCTGTTGCCGGGGCCGTCGACTGGCATATATATATTCCCCTATATATGGGAGGTATATGCTGGACCATCGTGTACGATACTTGTTATGCCCGTCAGGTGAATCAATCTTTTTGCGTCTTGTTTTGGTCGGATGAACTAAGCGAAACAAGGACAAAGATGAAGACATCAAAAATGGTGTCCACTCGACAGCAGTTATTTTTGGGGATCAGATCCGACCTATTCTCATCATGTTCTCCTGCGTTCTTTGTTCTTTGGTGTCGTACGCCGGGGTCCTGAATGGACATGGGGTCCCATTTTTCATTGGTGTGGCCCTTGGGGCATATCACCTTGTCGGACTCGTCGCCAGGATTGACTTCGAAAATAAGGAGAGTTGTGATGCTTGTCTTATCAACAACACTTGGTTTGGCTTCTGGGTTTGGGCGGGGGCTATAGTCGACTACGTTATGAAGATACAATGATAGTTGCTATGCCTCTTCCGCAGTGCTCTCCGCTAATGACCTGTGGAACCTATAGCAACGTTACATACACAGGTCTTCTTTTGTTTTTGTATTCTATCTGCATGCTCAACCTTACCATGTACATCGCCGCTGCTGTCTACAACCTCGGGCAGGAGGACCTGAAAGCATTTTCTCTTTTTGTTGCTGCCATTTTCGTATTTCATGCTCGACACTGTTTCACGTCCGGTTCAACATTGCGCAGTCATATTATGATTTTCAATTTTGCATATCATTTGTATAGTACTACACGTTACCTGTAGTGCTTAACTCACCACTCTATCGTATTACAAGGTCAGTCAGTCCTGCGTCCAAGGAGCGGTAAGTGAGTTTGTATCGCTGTAGGTCACAAAATCTGTTGCAGTCACGGTAATCTATCACCACTTGCGATGTCGTCCTGCTGCTTGTCACGGCCGACCCCACAAACGAATAGACAATTAATGTAGATATATGGTAACCCCACCTTTGAAATGTGACCAGAGTCATTAGCTTCTCTCGTGCTTCTGTTCGTTAACGATGGGGTGTAGTACAAGAGAGGTTATCAACACATATAGTCCTTTCCCGTCATAACTAGTTCTTCCTGGGGTTCATACGTTCAAACTCAGGTTCGACTACCATCAACCGGAGGGCATCAACATTTGCTACTGTACCGTTCACTGATTTCCTCCGACTCAAGCTAATATACGTTCCAAATCAGGAGTTGTGTATTAATAATAGTGTCGACGATAACTTGCTCGGATCCAACATTTGATGAATTTTGATCGGGTTAGACCGTGACCGTTCTGGTTTGAGTGACCTGTAACTTACTCCCAATGGCACAAGTTGCGTAGGTAGTATGAGCAAAAGGCAGGAGCTCATCTTACATGAACGAACTCAATTCTCGATGCCTTCCACCAACCTTCCGCATGACCTCTGCGCCCTACTTCCATGGCTATCTCGGATCCCATGTCTTAGTTTGGCCGGACCTTCGCAGTTTAGTTAGTCCACCTTTGTGAATCCACGTCATGGTTTATCGTCACGCGGGTGAGTTCTGGCACAATTTATAGAATATAATTAGAAAAAAAATGTATCCATCCAAAGTGCTGCCGCAAAGCTGTCACATTGATGACAACTTGGTGATTACTTGGAGTGATGAAGGGGACGGTACAGGTACAGGTAAGTGCTAGACAGAAATGAGGTAAGATACCCGTAACCTTCTAAATCTTTTGGTGAAGTTCACCAAATCATTCGAGTGAAATTAATAATTGATTGTGTATAAAACCAGCCGTTCCGATCTGCACCAGTCCATCTACATCCAAATTTACCCACTCTTTCCATGGGGGACAAATTACCAACAATCAGACGGCACCTTCATGATTACCCGGCTCCAGCTGCAACATGGGTGGACTGCCTTCCTTCTAACATACGTCCTTACTTTTATCTCGCACGAGTCCACAGACCCTCTGGAATACTCTTACTATTCTATTCATGCGGTGAGTGTATCTTTGTGATGAAGGTATATTTCATTAGTGATCTGAGTTGTAATGCTAGTCTCGTCAACAACTTGGTTTGGCTTCTGAGTTTGGGCGGGAGCTATGATCGACTACGTTGTGAAGATACAATGAGAGTTGCTATGATAGCAACCTTGCATACATCGGTTCTCTTCCTCATTTTGTTTTTCTATTCTATCCACGCTTAAGCTTACTACATCGCCACCGCCCTCTACAACCTCGGGCGGGACAGCTCCCGAAAGCATTCACGTCTACTCTGTTCTCTTTTTATTAGTGCCGTCTTTGTATTTCATACCGGATTCTACTTATTTCATGTCTGGTTTGACATTCATTATGGCTAGCACTATTAGTTTTTTGTCTGTTTTTGAGCCATTATCATCACCCCGTGTCATTCTGGGTCTAGCATCTACAGTTTTCCGACTCGGAAGAAGTCACATCGATTCTATTTCTCATCGATGTCAGACTAAGTATTTCACATCTGGTTCGACATTCGTTCTCTTTGCCCAGTCATAATACGATTTTCAATGTCACTCTTGTATACACTTATTTGACATGTCATTTGTATACCACACGTTACCTGTAGTAACTCACTATCGTGTTTGAATGTCGGTCAGTCCTGCGTTCAAGGAGCAGTAACTACGTACATTCTAATTGTCGATTTTTAATGACCATCCAGTACGAGCCCAGCCATTACATCACCCATTGCCTCACCCACTACATCAATTAGCTCAAAATCATCATCATTTTTACCTGATGTCCTTTCGATCACCTTGCCAATGGACATAACTAGTTCGTCGGAGCCCCACTGTCCAACAATGCTCACACCAACGGGCCAACCATCGGCGGCTAAACCGGCAGGGACACTCACTGCTGGTAAGCCGGCCAAAGAAGCGGGAACGGTCATAACGTCTTGCAGATATGGACTCAGGCCAGAGGTTGCATCTGAGTCTAGTCGAGGTGCGGTACGAATCGCAGAAGGATGCAAAAGAATATCCACACCGTCGGGATTTGGCGAGGGATTGGATAGTTGAGCATTGGGGATGCGAAAAGTAGAGTCGAAGTCGGTCTTAATTAGCTGCCGGACGCGCTGAGCTTGAAGAAAGTAATTGTCAAATGCACTATGGCCAATGGCTTGAGTTGAGGTCTCACGGTAAGAACAAGATGCACATACTCAGCTGTGAGTGCATAAGTGCCAAGAAGGATGCGTTTTTGCACTTCCGCTCCAAAACCTGCCGAGCGCGTATGTGCGTACACATTGCCTGGTTTGGATTTATCTGCCCCAGGGAGCAGAGGGGAACGAGAACCTGGACAGGATTAGTTGACGAGGAATAGACTCTTGGACGTCAACGCTAACCATATTGAACCCCGTCATACCGCGCTAAATTGCTTGACGCTTCCGCGCTTGCTATGACGTAGTATGTACTCAAACCATATGGCGTTGATGGAAGAGAGACAGGAATCAATTGAGCACCAAGGGACGACAGTCGCTCTAGAACTTTGCGGACCGCCGTCACAATAGTAGTGTTAAGTTCAGAAGGGAAATATTCCTATCTCAAACTGTGAGCTTGTCAAACGAACTGAGGGCCCATACGGACTTGTGGTATCCCAATCCGAAGCGACGAGAGGTCAGGGTGATGCGAGTCCACATCTATAGTCGATAACAGTGATACTGCTGAGGCTTTTGCACTCTCTCTTGTACGAACCGTGGCTGCGGTAGGATCCCTTGGATCAAATGATGAAATCGAGTCTGCTTGAACTGTCAACTTAGGTGCTCTCGCTCATTGTTGTTATGTTCACCAAATACGGTTTTCACAGTGTCGACGGACTTTCCAAGCACACCGACGCAGTCAAGACTATCAGCAAAAGACACCACGCCCCGTCTGCCACCTATGAGTCTCTGAAAATATGGATTGTAAAAGGACAGACCTGCTAATGAGGCCATACGAGGGTTTCAAGCCCGTAATACCGCAGTATGATGCAGGAAGACGAACAGAGCCACCTGTATCCGTACCCAGTGCACTGTCTCTCAGTGAGTGCTGTGCTACTTCGATAATTTGGCAACTCACGCGTCACACATACCAGCTGCAACGGCTGCAGCACTTCCACCAGAGCTTCCACCCGCTGATCTTCGTTCGCGTTCGGCCCAAGGTATGGATTCTTCATCTGGAGAATGATACGGATTCACGACGGGGCCATGGATGCTGTTCACATTCAGGGACCTGAGTGGACGAGTGTTAACAGAAAGCTGCAAAACCCAAGGGTAAGACTTGCCCCATTCCAAATTCATCGCAGTTGGCCTTACCAATGATATTCATGCCTCCCGCCTTCAAAAGCTCCACTACCGTCGCGTCAAATGGTGAAGTGAAATCTGCAATAGAGTTAGAATGAGAACGAGAATGAGGCACACTGTCGGACATACGGCGAAGTATGCCCGACGAACATGTCGTTGGTAAGTGCATTGTGCATATGTTATCCTTGACTGCGATTGTAATATTACTCAAAGGTCCACAAGTATTAGGATTGTGATTTTTAGTCGTGAAGCTGACTAGCGCATTCGTACGTTCATTCAGTGATTGAACATGTTCAGCGTGGTTGGTCCTCGGGCGCGAAGTTGCAAAAGAACGAGCGCGACAGCCAGCACAAGGCGGATATACACGTGCTAATCCACCGACGTTCAGGTGCATGACTCTGATAGAACGGAACTTTTATTGCAGGAGTTGCCAAAAAGACTTGTTTGTATCTGTTGTACAATATTAGGAATAAACGTCACCAGAACAAATTCTTATCCACATATAGATAGACGCAGATCAGTATAGTCAGGGTGATGCAGACAACAAGGACAGATGGCCGAGCGGTCCAAGGCGCCAGACTAAGGAGTACCAGCTCATCGGATGAGCAAGGAATCTGGTCTCTTCGGGGGCGTGAGTTCGAATCTCACTCTGTTCAAATGTTTTTGCCTGCTTGTGAAGCATCATATGGCGCTGAGTCTGAAAAATCGACATGTGTCCTAAACATAGTCTACAAGCTTAATCATGGACCTATATGCATATGAAAGACGAGTAGCTAATATCCTCGTTCTTTCTGGGGAACACACTGTCAAGCGTCCAACTCGGAATACGCCTTGCATCACTACTAGATTCAAGGATGTAGTGAAGGAGAGGTGATTGATGGATCAGTCCTTCAGTCCGTACGGTCGGAATGTGGAGAGGTGCGAAAGAAAATCAATGCCTGATTTTCGTGAGTGCCTCCACACCTATCAAACCACAAACTCAATGCAACAACAGGGCGAAGTAAAAGTCACAGCTCGACAAAACCACTCTGTGACTTTCAGGAAGCAACCGGCGAGCGAGATCACCCTTCCACAGATTTTGCGGGCGCTCGCATTGACTCCCTTTGCAAGATCTCTAGATGTGGATGGATGGAGTTTTACCTAATACCCACCATGAGAAAATACAATAGCAAGGTGTATTTGTTGTGGACCTGTGGTTTGCGAAGTGTTCTGATTTAAACAGGGACGCGACACTTGACCGAATGATAGTCTTACTTCCTACCTCCCATCTCAATCTCGACCCTCCTTCCCATTAATATGCAAACATTTGACTCAAACACCGATTTATCAGTAGGCTCAGATACCCTGCAGAACATGGTAGGTGCTCGGTACTGGAGATATTAGCATCTGAACATAATAATAAATATTCACTTTAGCAATTGAATGTACTAGCCATGCACGAGTTCTCAGATCAAAACGGTGTCAGCTATCGTCAGAAGGCCAAGCATGTGCAGTCCAACAATTCGCACAGAGGACTTTCATCGCCTATTTCGCTGCTACCCACCGAAATCCTCGCTCAAATATTCCTTTACTGCGTACCAGCAGACGAAAACTGGACGCCTGTGCCACATCTGAGCCCCATGCTGTTGACCACAGTGTGTCGGCGATGGAGGGAGGTTGCCATGGACATGTCAACTCTATGGTGCAGGCTGCGATTGGAAGTCGGGCACGGCAACTGGCAGCAGAGAGCATTCTGCTACGACTCCTACCTTAAGCGATCACGAGGACGCCAGCTGTCGTTGACGCTCGAGTGTCACAACAACGACTGGACGGAGCTACGAAGCCTGCTCCAGCCACACGTTGATCAAGTATCGTCGCTGTCTCTTGGGTTTTTCTCCGGTGCCGGCTCATTAATGGTGGCGGACTTCCGTAGACTTGAGGAGCTGGCTATATACGCGAACGGTTCCGATCCCGTAGTTGTCACCCGCTCTATGGCGCAATTGCCTCCCAGTATGCGCAGCCTGAAGGTAATGAACCTGTGGCTTAGCCTCAAGCTACTATCTGGCTTGAATCTCCTCGCGTGGGCCGGTCTCACGAATCTTGAGGTCGTGGTAGACGGACTAGATTCTTTACCCCGCTTGCTCCGCTTATGTCCAAATTTATCGTCCTTGACGATGATTGGAATATTTACATCCATTGACACCTTGGAAGATTTTGTGCACGCTAATCTTCAATCCCTGGTCGTATCCGGGGATTTCTATTTAAACTCAATGGGAAACCATGGGCTATTCAATGCCATCACACTTCCAAATCTACACGCGCTCGAGGTTCGCAATTCAGGACAATGGCCTCATGAAGAATTCAAGGTGTTTTTGACACGGTCACGGTGTCCCCTGGAGAGGCTGATCTTCGGTGGGAGAATGAAGACAACGGATCAGCAGCGAGCAGAATATGTTACCCTTTTTCCTTCTCTTGAATTAGTGACTGCTCGCAAGCGCTCAAAGTTTTACATTTAACTTTGACAGACAGTCGTTACTGTGTACATACGTTGCGGAATGATTATATCAGGCTTACTACACTATAGAATATACTGACCTTGCCACAATCCTCTGATACTTAATGCTCTGTATTTCCGTTTTTGTCTTCCTGTTCCCAAGTTTCTTTTTCTTTGGTAGACAGGACTTCAAAGCCTCGATGTAGTAGTCAAGTCAGACTAAAGTGCTACTGCATATGTCATTTTGAAAGCGAACAAACTTTCGACATGCGCAACTTCGGTCAAGCCATTTGTGTTAGCAGTTACACTACTCAGTCGGTAAACATGATACATACTCAGTCGTAAATTTTTACAGTAATACCGACAAAACAAAGTTTAAAGGAAGTTCATAATAATACAGCGCCGTGATATATGATCAGATGCAAAAGACAAAATAACAACACGAGGACAACGTTGGGACAACACCGTGACTGACGACCTGCAAATACAGTACTCACGTTGATTAAGTGATGGGTTGCAACTTCACTGTGTACCACCCGCCCCCTGCTGTGTCAAACTTGCTAAAAAGGCAGGAAGCATGGCACGTGCATAATGTTTTTCTCCTCGGGAAACGGCTTCAAGAATCCGGTCCAGAAAGTATCAAAGTGCGCCATGGAATTCCATTAGTAGTTCTAGTTCCATTTTTTGAATGTCAGGGTACCTGTAGTGATCGAGGATCAGGTTATAGAACGAGAAGACCTTACTGAGCTGTAAACCATGAGAACGCCTCATCCAAGACATTGCTCTCGGATTGATTGCCCGGAATGCCAGAGCTTTTGAACGTGTGTTGTTAAGCTTCAGGAGTCCTGTTGACCTGTTGCATAAAGGACGCGAGGTACCTTGGCGGCGAGTCGGTACATCGACTTGGGACAGCAGCGTAAAGTCTGAGTTGTACTGTTGCGTCGACTGAGCGAATCTTTTGACCTCAGAGGATGGGAAGAAACATGGCTAGTGTAGCAATAGTATACGTAAAATGCCCAGCTGCACGAACAGCTTGAGTAACTTTGAGCTAGTCAGAGTAGTCGCAGCAGTAGCTTACGTCGCAAATGTCGAACTAATATCATTCGCTGGGTTGCAGCAAAGGACTAATGGAACGGGCCTGTAGTTGATGTGTCCGTCGAGCAGAAACTTGGAGGCAGCGGCTCACAGTCAATGTGTCCATCGAGATAAACCTGGAGGCCGGACAGCCACCGATTTTGTCGAGCTAATGTCTAAGCAGATACTCAGTACGAGAGATCACCCAAGATGCAAAGAGGAGACAGGACTCACTGTCATCATCCGAACTTAAAGCATTGCTATCTCAGACAAATCCGACTCAGTTCCAATCACAAGGCGGGGGTTGGCTAGGCGGTCCTTGTTCTATTTATTCTTCCTTGATGTTACTGTCGAGGTCATGATCATGATATTGCTCGGCTTCCCTCAACAGCCTAGATTCACTCTGGTGGTGAACGAGTAAAGAATCTCCATTGGTAGATGCCAAAAGATAGATCCATCATCATTCATCCACCAAATAAGATGAGAAACCGCTCACAATAGAGAACTGGCGCGATGCCAGCGCCGTGGTCTAAAACAGCATTATTCGCATATACGAAATGAGTTTCTCCAAAAGATCTCCAAGTTCTACGTTTGGACATGACATAGTACTTGGTGTCGGTGAATTCACCATCGTTCATGGACTGCCTGAGAGCAGATGCAGCTTGTATGAGGGGGTCAGCGATGACTGGCGCAAAGTTTGCTTTCGTAGTGACCGTAAACCCGACAGTGGGCGGCGAGAACAAGCCAAGAAGTGCCGGGGACCCGCGGCCAAAGTCAGAAATTGAGACCGTCTTGCTGCCGAAAGAAGGTAGAACCCATCTTTAAGGCAAACAGTCACCGTGGCGGCATCCGTCGCCGACGAGCAATGAGTCTGATCGAGGTAAACCTTCACTTGCCAAGCAGAAGCCTAAGTTCTTACTGCAGCGTAAAATGCCGCCCCAATTATATTAGGGATGTTCAAAGTGGGTTTCGACGCTGTTTTCAATTCTGTTTTCGACTGTCTGCGGAAAACGAGTTGGTTTCGACGATTTGTTGGTTTCGTTCGGCATCAACAGACTCTGAAATCCGGTGTTATCCGATTGCCGAACGGCTCGTTATTCGAGTAGTGTAGTTGCCGATGACCACGACGAGGGAGTTGCTGGAGACACGCCTTGCTGCTGCCCAGAATTCAGCGATAGCGAAGGCAAGCAAAAGCCGCCCGAAGTCCCGCGCTAAGTCCCCAGCTACTGACACGAAAGAGAACTTAGGTCCTCGGGAGGCTGCTGGGACTGGGACAGCAGACAAGAAAAGGACCATTCTTGTAGTGAGTTGTCCAGTATCATAACGCACTCTACCGACTCTTTGTATGAGCTAGTTGGTCTAAACCTGAGAATTACCACCTTATAGACCCCTCGAAGGTCCCAAATCAATCTCACTTGATGATACTGATGCTGAATTTGCTTGACTTGAAAATATTCGTAATGTGGAAAAAATGATGGACATATAGTTTGCCTCAGACTGGGATGTGGATGGGAAGGAAGTTTTGGAAGGGAGAGCATTTGACTTCGCGGAACTGCAGTGTGTCGATGAGGGATTGGTGTCTGCAGCGATCGAGGTTGAAATTATGGTCACGGATCATGACACAAATGAAGATGGGACATGGAATATCAATTCTATGTTTCTGTCGAGCAGTCTTACATCAATGTAGTTAGTAATCTTGCATCTGTAAAACATCATGTGATTCTGCCATCTGCCACCATGGTTCTGCTAGATTCTGCCAGTTCTGCTGGCTCGCAATAGTTCTGCCCACAGCACAGTCTGTACAGTGTACACCACCAGCGACAACAGGATCGCCGTGAGAATCGATCGTATCCTGTCCGGGACATTTCGCTGGAACGTGACGTAGCGGTCAAAGACGTGTCTTTCTCTTCAGGGAACGATTGCAATGTGGACAACAGCAACGCTTGCTACACTAACTTGGGCAATGACATTCTTCCAAGGAATACTCATGGTGGGCTGGTATCGGTATGCATGGAAATGAATGAATGTGAGGTAAGTCAATGAACGTTTAGACCATGTGATGATCAATAGCAGAATTATGCTGTGATTAGGTGCTATGCATATGTCGCTTACCAGTTGGTATGTAATGCCACCTGCCAAGTGAATCGTCTCTTGCCACATTTATCAGGAAGTCAAATCCTTGCGCTCGTCATGACTCGGATTGCAGCTACCTCATTATTACTTTTTTGAGGGAGGATGTTTCATACGTGCCACGGCTAAGGTGTCATCGTGTTCGCTAGCATATGAGTATATAATGGGCTACTGAGTATCATATTACTTTCCAGTGAACCATGTTCTTCGCTGCATTTTTGTTGTCACTTCTCCTGGCTTTGCCAATCACGGGGTCGCCCGTTAAATTTCGCAATTCCACCCTCACCCTCCCTCTTACTAAGAGGCTACACTTGTCCAATAATGGTACTATCAACCTCTTGCGGCACGATAAAGCTCGTGTGGCATCCTTTAGGAACTACAACAGGCATGGCCGACGTGCTGATGCTGATGACATTCCTACACCAAGCAGTTTTTTCTTTTTTAGCGCAGTAATTAGCGTTGGCGCCCCCCCCACAACCTGTCAGTTCAACACTGAAAAACATGCAGCTGCTAATGTATTATTAAAGACGAATTGATTATGGACACCGGTAGCGCAAACACATGGGTTGGCGGCTCCACTGCATACGCGGAAACCAGCACCAGCATCAACACTACACAGCCTGTAGAGGTAGTCTACACTGATGAGCTTTCTGGCACTGAGTCCTCCTTCTCTGGTATGACATACAACAATATCACAAGTTGAAAATACAAATACCTATGATTGTCTATAGGAACTATCATCCTCGATACCCTCACTCTCAATAATGGGATGAGCATCACCAACTTCCCATTGGGTGTTGCTTCTACTCCGACGGGGATCAATGCTGACGGCGTCCTTGGCGTCGGGCCTCAAGACTTGACACTCGGCACTCTAACAAATCTGGAGTCAAACACGTTCCCGACTTTCACTAACTACCTGTATAAGCAAGGCCAAATTTCTAAAAATGCTGTTTCCCTGTTTTTCCCGCCCGTTACTCCAACTGCATCAGACGGAGAAATCATATTTGGTGAACCTGGTTCTTCCTTGTACACTGGTGACATTTCATACACGTAAGCTACCTCAACTTCTAGATCAATCCAGACTTATGGTAATTGCTTTGTTTTAGTAATATTACCGCCATCTCCCCCGCATCGGACTATTGGGGTATCAATCAGAGCATTACCTACGGCTCTACGACGATCTTGGTCTCCACTGCTGGTATCGTCGATAGTGGCAGTGCCTTTATTTCCATTGCCTCCGGTGTGTATTTAGAGTGCAGCAAGTAATAATGGTCTAATCAGCCTTCGATAGATGCCTACGCCAACTACCAGACTGCAACCGGCGCTACTGTCGATCAGGCCACTGGTCTTCTCACTATTTCCTCTGATCAGTACGGCACCCTACAGAACTTAGACTTCCATATTGGCGGCGTACGTCAATTATTTCGTCCCTCACACCCCTTGTTCACCATTTTGCACAGAATACGTTCAGTCTCACCCCCAACGGCCAAATCTGGCCTCGTTCTCTCAACACCAAGCTTGATGGCCCTGGTGTTGACGGTGCCATATATCTCATCATTACTAACATTGGCACGCTCACTGGTGAAGGGCTTGACTTTATTAATGGCTATGCCTTCATCCAGCGCTTCTACACTGTGTTCGATACCGCCGACTCCCAAGTCGGTTTTGCTTCAACCCAGTTCACTGATGCCACCACAAACTAATATGGAATTCCAAAAGTATAGAAAGGAAGAGGATGGGTTTTAAGAAGCACAGCAGCATACGGATTTGTACGGACTCTTCTCAAATAGGCTATGGATATCTCGTTCCTTGGTTGGGTTTCTGTATGACTAGATTGTAGCAATACAAAGCATTCGCACCCCTGCGGACGGTTCTGTCGTATCGTGTTTTGGTTTATCACAGTAGCAATGAAGCGTGCACTATGTTTTCCGTCTTTCTTTCCTCATTCGTTCCTGAAAACAATGCCTGAATATCGTCACGGTTCCGCACTCCGGAGAGCGCCAGTATATACAGTTGACAGTGCGCGAATGCATCGTGCGAATGTCAAGTACCACTCGTCGTAGTGCGAGACCTTGCGAGCCGGTCCATACGGATCGCGGTGAAAACTGTTTGCAGTTGACAGTCCAACTGGATTGTACTGGACTAAGCACTTATTACACCCACCTTTCTTATTCGATGAAGCGGTACATAATACACTTACTCACCCTTCAAATATTAAGCTAAACATCGTTATTTGTGGGGACCGGCAACTTTAGTTTACTTATAAATTTTAGAACCTTATGTTGGACTCCAAAGGATCCGAGATAGGTACGAGGGGGATCAGGGGAGTGGTCCAAGAGCCAATAGGATGCTCCGGGGTGCACCTTTGTCCCCTGCAATATATGACAAACGTTATATATATATATTTCGTCGCTATTTCAAGGTGCT
Organism: Suillus decipiens; assembly: GCA_016695475.1. Lineage (NCBI taxonomy): Eukaryota > Fungi > Basidiomycota > Agaricomycetes > Boletales > Suillaceae > Suillus > Suillus decipiens. Next base: position 450,386 of record MU172944.1, read on the forward strand.
CAAGCGCAGGAACATCTCAACTCTTTCCAAGACAGCTCATAGACTATAGTCACTAGGGGAAATGATTATACGTCAGCTTGTAAACCTTAATATACAGCCACTCGAAGTTTCAAAATATAAGTTTTGAGTTTCTCGATAGCGACCCAAGCTCTTCGTCAAATCGTTAGTAGAGCACTGAAAGTGTGGTATAACTGATCATATTCTTCCCACATTTCCGAGTTAGTAAAGTGGCACCACGGTGCTCGAAGAACCACTTCTTACTGTTAGTTTCGCACACCTCTTGCGCTATACACCGCCAGCGACAATGACCCAGACAACGGAATCCCCATGAGAATCGATATCCTATCCTGACATCCGAAGTATGCGGCAGGGACATGCTGCTGAAAAGACGCAACGAACGTGACGTGGCGGGCATAGACGTGTCTTCTGACGAAACTCTTCTTCAAGGGACAATTGCAATGTGGACAACAGCAGCACTTGCTACACTAACTTGGGCAATGACATCCTGCCATGCTGTATTAATGATAGGCCAGTATCTCTCTGCATGGAAATTAATGTGAGGTAAGTCAATGAACGTTTAGACCATATGATGATCAATAGCAGAATTATGCTGTGATTAAGTGCTATGCATATGTCGCTTACCAGTTTGCTGATAAAACCATTGGTAAACAGGCAAATTGTGAATTCCTGCCACCTGCCAGGCAAACCGTCTCTTGCCACATCTATCGGGAAGTCAAATCCTTGCGCTCGTCATGACTCGGATTGCAACTACCTCATTATTACTTTTTTGAGGGGGGACATTCCATTCGTGCCACGGCTAAGGTGTCATGGCGTTCGCTAGCACATGAGTATATAATGGGCTATTGAGTATCATATTGCTTTCCAGTGAACCATGTTCTTCGCTGCGTCTTTGTTGTCACTTCTCCTGGCTCTGCCAATCACGGGGTCGCCCGTGAAATTTCGCAATTCCGCCCTCACCCTCCCTCTTACCAAGAGGCTACATTTTTCCAGTAATGGTACTATCAACCTCTTGCAGCACGATAAAGCTCGTGTGGCAACCCTCAGGAACTACAACAGGCATGGCCGACGTGCTGATGCTGATGGCAATCCTACGCCAAGCAATTTTTTTGATTTTACCATAGCGATTGGCGTTGGAACCCCCCCCACAACCTGTCAGTTCAATACTGAGAAAACATGCAGCTGCTAATGCATTATTGAAGACGAATTGATCATGGACGCCGGTAGCGCGAACACATGGGTTGGCGGCTCCACTCCATATGCGGAAAGCAGCACCAGCATCAACACTACACAGCTTGTAGAGGTAGTCTACAGTGATGCGCTTTCTGGCACCGAGTCCATCTTCTCTGGTATGACATACAGCAATATCAGAAGTTGAAAATACCTACGATTATCTATAGGAACTATCTTCCTCGATACTTTCACTTCCGCTAATAGCACCGTCACCAACTTCCCATTCGGTGTTGCTTCTACTTCGACGGGCATCGATGCCGACGGTATCCTTGGCATCGGGCCTCAAGACTTGACACTCGGCTCCCTGACAGATCTGGCGACAAGCACGTTCCCGACTTTGACTAACTACCTGTATAACCAAGGCCAAATTCCTAACAACGCTGTTTCTATCTTTTTCCCGCCCATCACTGCGAATACAACAGACGCAACGATCACATTTGGTGAACCTGACTCTTCCTTGTACACTGGTAACATTTCATACACGTAAGCTACCTTAATTTCTAGATGAATCCAGGCTGATGTTGTTCCAGTGCTATCACCACCACCGCTCCCGCATCGAACTATTGGGGTATCAATCAGAGCATTACCTATGGCTCTAGCTCTACGTCGATCTTGGTCTCCACTGCTGGTATCGTCGATAGTGGCAGTGCCTTTATTTCCATTGCCTCCGGTGTGTATTTAGAGTGCAGCAAGTAATAATGGCCTGATCAGCCTTCGATAGATGCCTATGCCAACTATCAGGCTGCAACCGGCGCTACTGCGGATCCGGCCACTGGTCTTCTCACTATTTCCTCTGAGCAGTATAGTACCCTACAGAACTTGGACTTTCATATTGGCGGCGTACGTCAATTATTTCAGCCCTCACCTCTTGTTCACCATTTTGCACAGAATACATTCAGTCTCACTCCCGACGGCCAAATCTGGCCTCGTTCTCTCAACACCAAGCTTAATGGCCCTGGTGTTGATGGTGCCATATATCTCATCATTACTAACATTGGCACGCTCACTGGTGAAGGGTTTGACTTTATTAATGGCTATGCCTTCATCCAGCGCTTCTACACCGTGTTCGATACCGCCAACTCCCAAGTCGGTTTTGCTTCAACCCAGTTCACTGATGCCACCACCAATTAATATGGAATCCCAAAAGTATAGAAAGGATCGGTGTTCAGACGCAAAGCAGCATACATATTTGTACACTCTTCTCAAATAGGCTATGGATGTCTTGTTCCTTGGTTGGGCTTCTGTATGACTAGAATATAGCAATACAAAGCAACCGCACGCCTGCGGACAGTTCCGTTGTATCTTGTTTTGGTTTATCACAGGGGCAATGAAGTGTAGACTACGTTTCCCGTCTTTTTTTCCTCATTCGTTGTTGAAATCAATGCCTGAATATCGTGACGGTTCCGTACTCCGGAGAGTGCCAGTGTGTACAGTTGACTGTGGGCGAATGCATCGTGCGAAGCATCGCGATATTTTCGTATTCTGTGTAACCCAACCAGGAGCATGCAGAACTTCCGGAATGTCAATATCTGTTTAGAGAAGGCAATGATACGCAGATATGACTTAGCCCAATCCGACCGCTATAATACATGTGTGATGAGCACGGAGAGACTAGAATGACAATCAGTCACGAGTGAGTGCATATCAAAGGTTGTGAGGATGGTCGTGTCAATGTTGAAGGGCAGACCGTGCATGCATGAACAAAGTGAAATGCCAGCTATGAAAAAAATGTTGATGAAAAGCCACAGTTGCAATGCAAGACCCAATGAATGAACTGCTTAATGGTTGGAATATTTACAAAGACTGCCTCAGTTGTTCGTCAGCGATCTATCGCAAGGCAAGACGGTCCTACCTCTGGCTGCGACTGACTAGTCACCGACTTTAATTCAATCTTATCGTGCTGGACCCTAAAAGACTACATTAGTAAATTGATTTGGTGAACAAATAAGATTGGTGTACACGAGAGGCGGTGCGGCGACTGGATCAAAAACATTAACATTTTCTTCCTCTTCGTCGTCCTCAAGTTCGTCGTCATAGACTGTCATTGGATCCTGCTTCTTCTCCTTTTTCTGGAACCTGCCGAGGCAAAAGAAGAGAACAAATGGTTGTTTTCCATCGTCCACCCCGAAAACATCGGCCTAAAAACGACACGGTCAGAACCCATAAACCCAACAAAATTGTAGAAAACAAACGTATGTAGCTGGTCCGAGAGAAATATCGATAATCTTTTCAGTTTTTCGTTTAGTTGCCTTTCTCTCCCACCTATCTGACGACGACTAAGCATGATTGAAAAAGGTCTTACCACTATGCAAGGGAGGCGATGAAGGGATGTTTTCACAGAGGCAATTGAGACGTAAGGGCAATATGGCAGGTTAAGGTTGATCTTGCGACTAGGTCATGGTGCATTTGTGCGAGGAGATAAGCGAAGAAGTTTGCTGAGGCGAACAAAAATGGGTGGTTGCATGTCTATTGTAGGCGAGGCCTTGGCACCATATGTATGACGGGTATCGGTGGACTGCAGCGCCTAGTAACAGGATGAGGAGTTGGATCAGACTGTAATGATTTTGCTTGATGAGTGGTATGATGAGTGAAAATGGACCGTGCACATTTCGTAGATTTTTGCATGCAATGGTCTGTAAGGAAATGTTAACATTGGAAAACCCAGAACTTGATGGTGTTGTCTTCAGCAGAACTGACCAGGAGAGTGCCATCAAATGAGAGTGCTAGACCAGCTTGAGTGACAATATTGGTGTGCCCTTCGAAGGGCGTACCGACACGCTCGAGCATCGATGCGTCGTCGAGCTGGTAGATTGTCCTGGCGTAGTCATCTTTGGTGGCCAAATCCAGCCAAGATGTCTTTGTTTTCGTTTATCCAGAATACTGATGCATTTGTGAATCCTCCATAATTATATGTAACTCAGTTTCCCACCTATCCTCACATCCAACATCCACGATTTCCTGAGGGCCCTGGGAAGAGTTTTCTTTTCTCCTTAACAGCCTAAAACCCTGAAATTGATTTGTTTGGAGCTAGGGTTTGATGGTTGGTAGAGCGTGACGCTTTCATCATGTCCAGTGCATTCTCGACAGCCCTTGAAAATCCAAGGGAATCCTTTGATTCTCACATCTGGTCGTACTCATAACAGACCTCAAGCCAATTTCCCACCCATGAGTTGATGGCAAGCTTCTTCAAGTCTGTGTGTTCAAGTTCCATATCTGCACTGTAAAATCGTGTGCCCCGCTTGCCAGCAGCATGCTGTCTACCATCACCAAAAGTCCAAAACTTAGGTAAGGTGTGCTCAAGTCTTATCATCCCACTTCAGTCACCCACAAAAAGACACCTATTAGGTTGATATCCCTCTACTCAAGTATTAACCTAATAGGTAGGTACCTTTTTGCTGGTATTTCCCATCTCCTAGTGGGATAAAGACCAATGATAGGTGCAATAGTAGGAGAAGTCCATGGGAAAATGCCAATAGCTTTCCCAGCCCATTTGGGACATTGATATGTGACATTGTAGTATGGGAATTCCCTGTGACAAGGGTGGTGTCAGGGGTCCCTTCAGTCAAATTTTGTGCTATGTTATTGAGATATATTATTGACCATTGGAGGGTATAATAGAGATTATTAGAGGGTATATTAGAGTGATATTATAATCCATAGAATGGAGAATCCCCATCTTTTAGATTTTTATTATGGGAATTCCCATCACACATTATTGGTTGTGGGAATTCCCATTTCTTAGATTTTCTATCCTGGGAAGTCCCATCTTATATATTATTGGTTGTGAGAATTCCCATCACTTAGATTTTCTATCCTGGGAATTCCCATCACTTAGATTTTCTATCATGTGAATTCCCAATAATTTGACATGTTCAAGTTGTCTTTAGACAGAATTTCCCACCTCTACAGATTTCTGTCGAGTTGCAGTTCCCAAAGCAAGTCCTTATTGTTAGGTAATCCAAACAGTGATATAAGATACTAATGATGGATCGGTGAAGATGGAACATGTACTTCATCCCAGTACTCAAGGTCATCCAAATCTGAGTCTACAACCCAATACTCATTTACATATGCAGCCTCTTCCATCTCAGCCATGAACTCATTATCCTCTCCCTCAGTAAAGTCTTCATTTCCACCCTCATCATCAGATGACACCGATGGCTGCACTGTGGAAGCATTATAAAGTGAGTGTGCAGCACGGGCAATATCAGTGGGGGATGGCCCCCAGCTATCTGGCATCTCCCAAGCACAAGGTATGGGTCGGACACTTGACTGCCACTGGACACACCTGAGAGTTAACTCTGCAGCTTGCCTCTCAAGATGAAACAAAACATCAACATCTATAGGGACATTTTAGGACATATTTGAGCAAGAAAATAACTAACTTACTTGCAACTTCACAAGCCTTCTGAAGCACTGACCACTCTGCAACCATATATTCTTGCATTACACAATGCTCGTGCCTTAACCTGTCCTCCTCCTCCAAGCAGTGGTCAAGATCAAGTAAATGATGAATACCCTGATGAACAGTTTCATCAGCAAGCCATCGAGGTGGATCTATATTTTCATCTTCCAGCCCTATGTCCTGCCAGATTTCATTGTCAACATCCAGCTGGAAGATACCATCTCAAGATATTGAAACAGGTGGAATAGCACCTGCAGGGGCCTTGTGTTGATGTATAAGTGCACACAGTTGGTCACACAAGGTGTTGTATGTTGAGACGATTTTAAGAATGGTCGGTTCTCACCATTTGATGGAGGTCTCCGTGTGATTGCATAAATTCAGTTCTATGATATGATATTAATCACTACAATCAAAGAAAGATAATCATAAACATACCGTTCATTGCATTTCTATATGACCGTTCCAGCCTTTCCAGCTCGAATTTCCGTTGCTGAAGTCGGTCTCAAAGTCGTGCTTTCAGAGCACAAGCATTCATACGAACTTGAAGATAGACATTTGTCTTAAGCTTTTGCAGGTCTGCACGCTCCGAAATTCCTAATGCTCTATGTCTCCTTGAAATAGTGTCGGCAACCTTGCTACATCAGGCATGTGCATCAAGGAGCTGAAGATTGAAAGCGGTGATGTCATCAATGTCGTTATGAATGAGCTGGCATTCTAGTTCATTTATAGTACTCTGGTGGCTTTCAAAGATATTTTCAAGGGTGAGAATACTGGAAATAGCTTCTGCAGCCTTGTGTTTCAATCTCCCTATTCACAAAATAATAAATATGACTTCCCTGTCAAATAAAATCTGAAAATTACTTATGAGCAATTGGCTTTGTTTGATGAGCTACTTGGGCCACCCACTCCTGTCGAAGGATGTCCTCATCCACCCTAAGTTCCTGCAGTCCTTCAAGAGCTACATTCTTCTTCTGGCAAAGCTTCCACTTTCGAGCCAACCACTGGCCCGATGCATCAAGAGACTTGAGGTCCAAGTGGTGTACTTGTACATCCAGTACAAACAACCGCTGATGATACTATAAGAAACTCAGTCAGTGTTACAATCATCGTACGCCCCTATTCATTTTCCCTCTTGCTTATGTCACCATTACCTTATCGGTTGTATTCTTATACGGTCATATGACCTCAACTCTTCTCCCACAGTCACTTGACTGTACGTTTGTACTTTGTTCCATTCTATTCTGTAACATTCCATTGACGTCATCATTCTACGATGTTCTCTTGACTCATACCTTCCACAACGTTCTGTCGCATTCTATTGACTCACGTCGTTGTATACTATGTATAGTTACTCACTGTTTATACTCACTTCAGGCCTGCCCTAAAGTTCCTACGTACTTTAGTATTTAAAGACCTTCTTGTACTTGTAGATTCCTTACTTGAATCTTACTGGGTTTCACCTGGAACATCCTTCGCTAGAGCCTCTCAACTCTAGTGTCTTTGTGAAGTCGTCTTCTAAGTCTTAGCACTCCTAAGTCTTAGTCTGAACACGATTATATTCGACTCAGCCAGTTTCGTACTGCTCCCAGCACGAACCTGTCTTCATCGTCTGACAATGTAGTAGTCTTTTCTACGTAAAGCGTTGATATGTTAAACGACCGCTGTTCTCTTTTGAACCATCGTTCAATGAGCCCATCCCAGTCATAACAGTCAGTACTAGCAGGAAAGAGGAAATGGTGTGTGACGTACACCAGAAACTTGAAGTACTGAAATGAGGTGTTTTAAAGCACTCCACAATCGCTCGCAACCCTCTCCATCAGATAGTCCAAACCCAACACACTTTTGAGGGTGGTAGACAATTTGGCAAGGCCACTGGTGACCATACGCATGAAAGACAGATATTCTGAACTTAATGCGCAATAGAATAGAGTCATTGAGTAACCTCCATTTCCGACAGCTACGTTCAAGTTGGCATCTAATGTCATATAACAGCCCAACCAACATATCGGGTGGCAGATGCTCAAAGAGTCATTTAACCAATGCAAGGGCATAGTGTTGTTTCTTGCCAGCCGACATCATGTTGACAAGCCATAGCACTTGATCGTGTCGGCAAAGCAACACCATCAATCCAGTGTCCACAAAAAAGTGCATACTCGCTTTTTGGTGCTTTTCGTCGGCAGCTGCAAACAACTCACTGCACCCATCCAAGACAGACACAGGTATCTTCATTCCCACCTCATATCCATCACAAACCTCTCCAACAGGTTCCCTCTGCTGTTTCCGTGTCCCTGATCCACCACTATGACAGTCTCTGATGTGGTCTTCCATCACTTTGACATCACATTTAGGAATAAAGACCATTGGGGTTGGATTAGGTGGATCCTGCATACGACCATTCCATGGATTGTTGGAATGCTTTTGGGTGAAGCAAGCATCGAGACAAAAAATGCAGTCAACCCTGACAAAATCATGAGTTGAGTCATCAAATGTAACTTTTAAAGATCTTACTTCTCATCAGGATCACAATGTTGCTGCCAGTCATTGCCGCTGAAGCAAAGAGGACAACGTGCACAAAGGTAGGCACTTAGCTGTTGAGTTGCACCATCTTTGCCAAGGTTCAGATTATCAGAGACAAATTTGGTGATGTGGTCTGACGCCATCACAGTCAACACAGTATACCAGTGGTATGCATTGCTAAACCGGTGTCGAAGACTGTCCTATACGCAAGATTTAATAAGATAAGACAATGAGAATAGCTATCACCAAACCTTGGTATTTAATTTATAACCTCGATCATTCAAAAAAATTTCCAGTGCCTCACACCATGCAGTTGAGTTGGGGGTCATTCAGACAAACAGTGTTTTCATGAGCTCCAAAACACAAATATCAACTGCAAGTGAGGGGGCAATAGGGGCACATGCAAACAAACCACGCTTCATGAGTTGGAGTGGTGCCGGAGAGAACTCACAGCAGGCGACATCAATAATTTGTACCTCTATTTAGGACAAACTTTAAGTGCAAAACGCTTAGCTACCAAAATAAAACATACGATCAAAGAGTACACAAGTGACTGGAAGTGATCGTGAGTGACAGGATCCACTGTGGTGTAAGTTGTTTCCATTGGCTGAACCAAGGTCAGGGGTTGATTGCAATGAACCTGAGCGCTGGACATAGGCAAGGTAAGGAGTGATGAGAGATGGTATAACATCTTGAGACCATCTCCTCCACTGATTCTGCTTCTTCTGCAAGCCAGAGAGACGCGGGCATGGAATGTCAATTGGACCATTGGGCATATACAACGAGTCACTGAAACGAGGTCCATCGTCTACAAAAGGATCCATACCCAGGGAATGGGGATTACTTTCACCAGGCTGAACAAGTGAGCATCAGGGTGAAGATCGAATATTTTGAGTCAAACACTGCCGACCAGGTAGAACAAGAAGAGGTGCGGGTGTGGGAAATTGGAGAGCTTGAGGAGCTTGACATGTAGGGATCATCCATGGTTCACATAAGATACCCATTGACCACAAGCCTGTAGGAGTAACAGGAGGTAGAGTATCAGAGGGGTTGGATGAGGAACCTGTGAGACGAGGTCATTTAGGACGCTGCACAGCCATAAGACACGCAGTCTAGGTACACAAGTGCGATAGGACGCGAAGTTACTTTATATGCAGTTGACGCAAAGTCAGACTGCAACGGCCACAGTAAACGGACATGATGGATGTAATCAGTAGGTGGTAGAACCACTGCAGGGGGAATCTCAATGAAACAGAAAAAAAAATCGAAATGAAATAAGGGTTCGCAATGTGGTAAAAGAGTGGGGTATGTCTCAAGTAAGTTGGAATTGATCCCCCATTTAATAAGGGACAGGAAAAACAATTAGACTGGTAGACAAAATATGCCAAAACTGAAAATGCCGGTATCGTGAACCTTGGTGGACAAACTTGAACCAGCCCAGGCAGAATAAGCTGAATAACATTAATTGTGAACTGTGGCAGACACACTAGAAGAACTTACTCCTTGTGGTAGACCAGTCTCTAAAATGACAAGAAGGATTTCGGAACTGGTGAGAGCAAGGGTGATCAACTATTGGGGGTCCTCATCTATTCCTTCTCGTCCCTCTCCATCATCATTTCTCATCACCCCGGCTTCATCTGTATCCTCTATTTCTCCATCTTCTCTTTCACCCTTCGACTAGACCCAGTTTCTTGTAGATGGAGATGAGGCTTGTCACCCGCAGCTGCACGAATGCTGCAAATGGCCTCATTGTTACCTTCATCATCGCCATTAGCCTTGGTAGCCCTCTTATGCTTCATATGCCTAGATAGTTGAGATTACTATGTTAGAAAAGTGTGAGCGGACTTATGATGAGATCTGCAAATACCTTTACGTGAAACCTGCAAAATAAATGATGCAATCGTGTTGACGAGGGAAACTGATTAATCAAATATTCGATTGCATGCTGATCTGGTGGGTAGGGTCAAAGAACTGGTACTAGAGGTTGAAGGAGAATTGAAACACTAGCATTCAGTCACTACTGTTGGGCGTACTAGGTAGAATACTCACCAGTGTTTGTAAAGTCAGTTAACAATTGGTAGAAAAATCGGTGCAGGGAAAGCAAAAACGGCACTAAGAAGATATTTTATTAGCCTACAAGAGCGCAGTGATAAGCGCACCTGGAATTATGATGATGGTGATGGGAGAACGCCAAAGAGAGTCTTTAACCTCACTGGTGCAACAGTAAGAGTGCAGCTGAGGCAACTCTCGAGATGCGAAGTCTAGGAGTTTGCTTTCAGTGATGTGGAGTCAACTAATCGCAATGCAAATGGCACGAAGCCAGTTCATGAGGTGGTCATGGTTGTGGTTGTGGGTGTGGGTGTGGGCATGGGCATGAGTGTGGTTGTGGTTGTGGTTGTGGTTGTGGTTGTGGTCATGGTCGAGGGGGTGGAGGTGGAGGTGGAGGTGGAGGTGAAAAGAGGTGGTGGCAGAGATAATCGTTGAAGCAAAGTAAAGTTAGTAAATGGACGGGTCACGTGTATACCAATAATCATAACACTTCCCGATGAAGTTAGTGATATGGTCACGTGTGTACTGATAATCATCCAACACTTCCTGATAAAGTTAGTGATAAGTGCTGTGGGAATTCCCACCACGATGTATTGTGCAACTTGAGTCCTTCCTCACCATCAGTCCCTCTTTGTTCATCATCCCTCTCTGTTCCCCATTCTTCCTCCTGCCTCAAGCTTTCACTCCCCTCCTCAAGCTTTCACTCCCCTCCTCAAGCTTTCACTCCCCTCCTCAAGCTTTCGCTCCCCTCCTCGGTTCCTGCACCAAGACCTTGGATTGTCTGGATTGAACTGGCTTCGTGCCATTCACATTGCGATTAGTTGACTCCGTGTCACTGAAAGCAAACTCCTAGACTTTGCATCTCGAGAGTCGCCTTGGCTGCACTCTTACTGTTGCACCAGTGAGGTTAAAGACTCTCTTTGGCGTTCTCCCATCACCATCATCATAATTCCAGGTGCGCTTATCACTGCGCTCTTGTAGGCTAATAAAATACCTTAGCGCTGCTTCTGCCTTCACTGCGCCGATTTTTTGCCAGTGGTTATTATCGTGCTGCCTGTCCGTGATTTGTCTCTATGATGTATCTTTTGATGCTGACGCACATACAGCTTTACAGCAATATCTTCTTAGTGCTGTTTCTGCCTTTCCTGCACTGATTTTTCTGCAAGCAGTTATTATCATGCTGCCTGTCTGTCACTTGTCTCCATGATATATCTTTTAATGCTGATGCACATACAGCTTTACAGATGCCTACTGCTCTGACTAAGTTCACTCCCTACACATGTATAGACTGTAAGTCTCTCATTCGACTCAATCTTCTACCATCTGACATATGATTTATAGCGGCCATCACTGCATTTGATGCCAGAGCCGTTGGGTATCAGGAGCTGGTGGTCATCACTACTCCAAATATGGATTGGGTACCCAAATTCCACAATAATGATTCAGACGAACTCAGGGCTCGTGCCGATGGATATTTTGGATTAGTTGATTGCTTCCAATGGCTACAGATATATTCCCCACAGTTTGAATATGCTGTATGCATCCCTAGGAAGGAGACTTCACCTATCGAACTTCAATTTGCCTGGTATACTCCCACTAAAGACGATTTTGACATTAAACCGGGGGTGCATTTGCTGTTGGCACCTTACATTCTCATATTGTTGACGGGATTGACAACTTGTTCATGATTGCCCGCAACCAAGTTCAAAAATGGCAAGCAACCCGGCCAGGCAAGAAGAACATTGTATTGAAGATGCTCTCATCCCTCAAGCACGACATCAATACCTTGCGTAGACATCCCCTGACATACCATGACATTGTTGTCTATGTTGCTCAGGCACAACATTTGTTCCTCGACGTCATTGCATTCATAGATTACGTAGAAGTCATTCAACCACACATTGCTTTGACCGCTTGGCTGCCCCCCTCTGCGAATACAAACTGGATGGGCTGCTTCACTTATGATTCAAGGTTGTGTGACACATTGTTTAAAGCTGGAGTTCCTGTGTGGCTTGTGCGCGCAGAGGCATATATTTCCCCAGACATGAACATCATCAAGCCCGTCTTATTGATGTTCCCGGATCATATCACAAAGAGCATGTACTGCGAATCTGGCAGGGTTGTGAAACCATTTCCCCTACTCTATTGTGGCATCAGTGGCTTCAACCGTCACTTCCACACCCGTCGTACTTATTGCGGCATGCTCGGTGAAAACCCCGAACCCCCTTCATCATCATTACCCCCTCAAAACCCTGCGAGTGGTAAAGCTCCCTCTCAGGCACAGCAGAAGAAGAAAGGATGATGGGACGCTAATTTGAAATTGACAAAAACAAGTATGTATATGGCTGTGGTTAGGCTCCCGAAACTTACTCATGATTGTAGAAGATTCAGCAAATACTCAACCTAACCGTAATAAGTGGGACGATCTCCGCTGTCCAGAAAACCCCAAAAGTATTGGCTTTTGGACTTCTGCCTTCCAGAAAGTTGACAAGGATCTGAAGCGCATCAAACAGGGTCATGTCGACCAAGGGTACTGATTTCCAGAGCCCACGATCCTCATTACTCCTGCTTTGCCGGAGTGAAAGAAGTTATTTGTTGCGAACTGGCTCGCTGCACGACCATTGTAAATCAGCCGCATTGATCACAACCCTCCTCAGAAATTTCCCCCACCGCAGATCTGGTGTGACTTTCTCAACAGCATTCCTTCTGAAGAGTCCATGACAGGCGCTTCATTGTCAACTGGAGTCCTCACTGCAGCTACCACATGCAAATGCACAGCAAAAGATTTATTTGGTGAGGATCTACTGGATGTGCAGGGCGCCACATGGGCCATTGGAAACACCCTAGAGTGGCGCAGTCAGACAATATCTGTTGATTCCCTTAGCGACCCTCTGGATTGTTTAATGCGCCTCATCCTGTGGGAACTTTATGAGCTCAATTTCCGCTATGAACTTCTAGCTCTTGATCAAGTCATGGTGCGCACATTGTGGGAAGAGTCACTGGAAGACCGCCGCAATCTTTTTTATGGCATCTTTCCTGAAGACAAAGGATTTGTGATGTGGTCATCTCCTGTACCCAAAGAAGGTGGTGGCATGTGGGGTCGCCGGTTCAAAGACATCTTCCCCTATGTGGAAAAATTCCACGAGTTACTGTCCTGCTGGGAGGGTGCCCCTGCGCGTCTCAGTGCACCCTTGGATGTGAGCACATTCGATGCCAATGTTTACTTTCAAGTGCTGCAGCCTGCTTGCAATTTTTACATGCAAACTTTCTTCGACCACTTTGGCAGGCCACCCATCGTCCCACATCGCTTTCCTTCCTAATCTCCATTCCATTCCATAAATGGCAAGAAAGTCGTAAGTCTATCTTTCTCATCACTCCATTGCACTAACGAATATACAAGTGATCCAGATGCGTAATTATGCCATGTCTTCAACAGACATGTTCTTCCATACTTCGTCTGGCCCTGGTCCTTAGTGTCGGATATTTGTTACCTACTATATTTTGTGCAATGCGGTGTTTTCATTTTGTTCATTGATTTATTCAGGGGTTACAACATACTTACCCCCAATCAGTCCGTTGAACCAGTCACAACTCAGTAGTGGTCCTTGGTAATGGTCCTCCTGTGCACTAGTAAGCGCCCTGGGTCCTACATAAGGTGCATTTCTTCTTTACTCGAAATAATTTTTTTATTTCTATGCTGTTTTCTTCTGTATTTTGTCCCACTTGCAAACCCTCTCACTGTCACAGCCTTGTTACTACTTATCCTTGCTCTTTGACTTCACGTCGAGAACATTACTTCACGTGACTTCACATCCTGAAGTGACTTGACCTTTAGACTATGCATCTTACAGTTCAGTTTTTTCTAATGCCGAATTCACTTCCTCCTCACAAGGTTGGCCCTGCTCGTGTAGCAAAGACCAAGCATAGATATGCAAAGCCCAAGGCGCATAACCAATCTCTATTGAAGAAGTGTAATCCTTGACTCTTCGATCCTCCAGCTCTTTGATCCCTCACTTGCTGAAGGCAATATAGCAGATGAAGCCCATTGTGACAGTTTAGCTGACACTAGCCTTGCATGAGTCCATTTCCTTTATTGTCTAGCTCCTATACCAAATAGCACGACCACCCCTAACCCTAGCACCATCAATATATACAGTTACCAAGGTTACCACGCCTTTGCTGGACTACCGTACTGTGGTACCAAGACACATTTCCACGAGCCAATGCCCATCGAATGCCCATGCCATGCCAACTAGTTCCATTTGGTGCGTAGTACATTCCCATTTACCACTGCTGATCCCACGGCAAGCTTTATTACATGTAGAACGTGTGCCACAGCACATGCAGCACTATTAAATATCGCTAGGGCTAAGTCTCGCATACTTGCTACTACTCTCGCCTATCAATTCCATGTACTTACGATGTATGATAAAAAGACTGATGACTTCTCCTCTGTGGGATACACCCCTTCTACTGTACAGCGGTAGGAATAGTCACTTACAATCATTTTTATATCATATCATTCATTAGACAGGATTCCCATACCGCTACTGCTATCGCTATACACAAATATATTTTCTTTGAATTCCAAATATCTTTGAAGGATCCTTTTACGTTCCTCGCTCTCAATGCTTCCCTTACCACTACTTTTGCTAGGCACTGGTATCATCGGTTTCATCGCTATCATGCTATCACTCTTCGCTGACCCCCGGATTACCGCACTATCACGGATATCGGCATACGCTTTCACCACACTCATCATTAGCGGCCCTCACGGCATCATCGGTATCACCAGTACTAATGGTATCTACCTTTTGCATGGCGCTTAATGTCAGCATCCACGGAAAATGCAGCACTATCAGCAGCAACGCTACTGCTAGCACCGGGTTCACTTTATAGGAGCATCACACGTCTTATAGCTGTGCTTGACGAAGTATATTCACCTGTAACCCCTCGGGTCGAATGTTCTTGCACTGCAAGAATAGCAGCTAGGCAAGCACTCAACATATACTAGTCTAGGCAGTAGTTTGCTATCAGCCTAGCTAGATTGTAGTCTTTACACTGTGAACCAAGTTGCACCGAGAAGGACTCTGGTGCGCTCGTGGTATGCACAGCAGTGTTCAGTTTTGCATCCCTCACTGACAATGCGCAGGATGATACCACGGCAGTTGACTCAACCTCAGATAGGCCCACCACCAATTATTCTAATTGTCACCGATTGAATGGAATGACAAGCAATAATGAGGTCACTGAAGCAGATGCTGCTGCAGTCCCAGGTGACAAAGATGATAGCAACACCAGGCCAGCCCCTCAAAATGGCCTCAGCCATTGCCCACAAGCTCATAAGTCATCGACAGCACGTTGAGGGGGAAGCAGCTGTACTGATGGTAAGCTACACAAGTTCGTTCTGTTGCTTATACTAATTCATTGCAACCAGAGTTCTTACCAGAGCAGAGCGGCCATCATGATCATGGCAGCAAGGATGGTAAGTTAACAAATTTCACTCTCTTATTGGATGGTAATACTATACTGCTAGATGCTTTGCCTGCGGGAAGTGACCACAACGAGAGTGAGTCCAGTGCTGAGGATGATGATGCTGATGTAGCTCGACAACCAGCCGAGGACCGTATCTCGCCTTCCCCTCCTCCTAGAAAGGCTAAGGGGAAGCGGAAGGCACTGTCTGTACCTACTGCGGAAAGTGACTATAATGATGATGAAGAGAGTGAGCCAGATGAGGACCATTTCTCACCTCCCCCTCCTGCTAGAAAGGCCAAGGGACAGGGGAAGGCACTACCTGTGCCTGTGGATGATGAGGATGCATACAACAGCCCACCAGTGGATGGCTCTAACCATGATGCTGATGCTGATGCTGATGTGGATGCTGACTATCCCCTTACCCCTGGCCGACTCCTGTAGGAAGCAATCCGTAAAGCTATTGCCTTGGGCCACAAGGTAGAAGCAGAAGCTAGGAAGATTGGGAGGGAGTATTGCAAATAAAAGGCAATGATCCTTGCTGAAGCTGGGTAGTCTGTGAAAGCTTATCGAGCTGAAAACCATTGGAACATGCACCAATTATGGTATAAGATCAACTACCCTAAGTCTTCTGACAGTGAGTCATATCCAGTACCTTTGGGATGTTTTCTCAATGTGATTATTCCAGAGGACTGGAAATGCACACAACACGACCATTGGATTGAACATCATGACGAGAGTGAACACCCTCAATTGTGGAAGGAGATTTGTGCACTCTGGGAGGAACCCTCAACAAATGCAGATGAATCCACAAAGAAACTATACAGCCATGTGATGGCTATACGTGATGATTTTGCCCACAGTGTACATTCATTTTACTGATATTTTTTTTTTGTATCTAATGTCGCTTTGCAGTGTCAGACATATTCACGACTTGAAGATGTTCATATTGGAGGATTTGTGTTATATACCAGTACTGAGGAAGCAGGTCAACAAGCTGCGGGAGTATTTGCTGGGTCCCAACTTATCCTAGACATCGTCAATGAGAAGCAGGCAGACCTCAAAGCACTCATCGACTATTTGACCACCATAGTCAAGTAATTATTATACTTCTGCATTGTTTCATTCACTAATATATTTTCTAGGTACCAGTGCCTTGACAAGAATGCTGCAGTACCTTCCTTCACCAAAAATAAGGCTGGGAAATCTGATTTGGCTTGCGAGAAAGGTGAGACAATGCGTGACCGGAATCACCGTGTAGCTCCCTTGATGATGGTTGAAAAGTTTGGTGAGTTATGTACGCGGTGATGATGTTTTTAACTCTACTTATACCAGTCTATAGATGCAGTTGGTGTCCCCCATGAAGGGAAGAATTTTCTCTGGAAGAACACCCTCAACTTGTTATATACCCATCAAATACAGGTTGTTGACTGGCCTGCAGGGGTTTTACCTATCGGGGCCGATTTTGTATTCAAGGACTTGAAGACGGACGAGCTGAAGGCACTTGTGGCCCCCTACTTAAAGTCCTGCATGGGCATGGAGTACTATCACGAGATCGCTCACATCAAACATCAGGATGTGAGGAAGAGGGGTGGTGGGGTGGAGATTCCTGGAAGGGAGTTGAGCCTTAGACCCTGGTCAGATGGTAAGATTGGCAATGTGTTTGTGATGTTTTTACTTACAAATTCTCCAGAGTCGAAGGAAACATTTATTAATGAAGATCCGGAGACATTGGACATTCCCCTCATCACTGACACCAAGGGTAAGGTCCTTCGCATTTTGATGGACTCAAGCATGTTCATGAAGAATCTTCCCCCTGCTCTCACACTGCCTGACCCATCTACTCCCCATCAATACTCACTGAGCCCACCCTTGTCACCAATGTCCTGGTCTATGGCCCCACCTGATGATTACGACCAGTCGCATAGGCTTTCCCCAATCCCTCCACATCAACCTGCTTCAAGGTCATGGTCATCTTCCCAGCCTCATCATGATCATCGCCAGAACTTCCATCCTGCACCTACCAGGATCCCTCCTCGTCAACTTGCCATTGCACATACCAATTTGCACAAGGTTCAGGCTGTGCAAACTTCCCGAAAGTGGAGATGAGGTGATGAGAGTGAGAGTGAGGTTCCGAAGAATATCGTTCAGGTAAAGAGGCCTGGCATGCAGTATGTCTTAATCTACCATCATTCAATGAACCATTACTTACTACCATTGCCAGTCATTGTGATCTGCATAACTCTCGCCAGCAGCACTATATGCAGTGCAATCATGCCCATGTCCCTCCTTCCCATTATCATAGCCCTCCACCACTAGCCAATCATCACCGATACCAACAAGAGCCCAAATCTCCAGTCCAAGTCCGACACCAGTACTTATATGAACAAGAACCTGCTGCTGTGGCTGGTCCATCACGACATGATACCAAGTCTCATGGTACCCGAGTCAAGTCTTCAAGTTGGGTATTCCCAAATGGTGAAGATGATGATCAAGGTGACTACTATGATAATGAGTGATTGATTTACATTTGATATTATGTGGAGGTTAGAACATTATATCACAGAATAGATCCCTACTTTGACATTTCTTTCTCATATTTACTAGTTAACAATGAATAAGTATTGTCTGCATGCATCAGGCTGCGAGTTGAGTTGAGTTGAGTCTAGTTGATAACTTGACAATAACTTGAAGGGTCCAAGTTGAAACAAGTGAACTCAATTGACTCACGAGTTATGAACAAGTTCATGGGCTGACTAGCCAGTCAATCAGACAACACATTTGAAGAACATATTAGGGAGTCATACTATAGTGTTGTCATCAAGCTGAGTTAGACTCAAGGTAAACTCAACTTGATGACAACACTACTATAAATAATATATGATTGAATTACCTGCTTATTGGTGTCTCTCTAAGAATCTAATTTCCTCCAACTTGAAATATTATATCTAAGAGATGGGAATTCCCAAGATAGAAAATCTGAGAAATAGGAATTCCCATGATAAAAAATCTGAGGAATGGGAATTCCCTCAATCAATAATGTGTAAGATGGGATTTCCCATGATAGAAAATCTGAG
>MU172945.1:0-13273 GCA_016695475.1 Suillus decipiens
CTAGAGCCTCTCAACTCTAGTTGTCATTGTGAAGTTGTCTTTCTAAGTCTTAGCCAAACACAATTATATTCAACTCAGCCAGTTTCATACTGTGTTCCAGCACGAACCTGTCTTCGTCGTTTGACAATGTCGTACTCTTTTGTACTTAAAGCGTTGATACCATTAATGACTGCCACTCTCTTTTGAGCCGTCGCTCAACGAGCCTATCCCAGTCATAACATTATGACTTTGGGACCACCTTCCCCTTCCAGGGTGGCAGAAACCTCAGGGGTGAACCCATTGGCTGGTGGGAAACTGTGTGGCTAGAACGTCCACATGAGCATGAGCATTACAGTGAAGCAATACTGACCTCTTGGCCTTGCTGGAACCAGCAAGGGGCTAAATTGATGCATCCTGATGTCAATTCATGACTGTTGCTGTTGTGAAAATTACTGGTAAATGTTCTCCACTGGGTGTCCAGACCACTGGTCATGCTATTCTTCAAGAGGGAACCCATGCCAATAGTAGTATCTGCTATCTCAGTCTGTTTGGTTGGTGAACAAGATGACTGATTGGTCATGATAAATGGGCTCACCTAAATCCACAAGCTGATGGCATCTGGAAGGTACCACACGATAATACAACCAGCCAAGTCCAAGATGACTGATGGCTTTTCCAACAAACATTCTGGCCCATGAGGAAATTTTTGGAGCATGACCTCCTCATGTTTTTTACCTCTCCCATCAGCACATTTGTGAAGGGCTTCATTGTAATGGATAATGTCAAGGTCAAGTTGAACTACCAGGGATTAGTGGACTACCAACCAAAAGGTAGGAATGATGCACTTGGGTTTGAATAGGCATCAGCAACCACCCAGGCCAACTGCTGACAAGCAAGCATTGTTGGCACATCTATTGCCAAAGGTGGCAATATTGACTGTCAGCTCCCAGCTAAATTGCAATTGTATAGCTCTTGCACATAATCACTAGCTATGCATGTGATGTGCAATGCCCAGTGAGTTGGAACTGTAGTCATGGCTATGGAACAAGAGTATTCAGGAACCATTGGCTCTTATACATAGTGACCATATGAAATTTGGTAATACATCATACATATCTGGCATTATACATGACATTACTGTGGAAAAAGGCTACTGGCTAACATGCTCACCCATGGGGCCCTCAAGTTGGGACATGGTTTTGGCGACCTCAGCAGCCATCCTTGTCTTCTCCTCCAACAGACTTGTCAATGATTCGCCCAAATGTTTTATGCAGGCCATCACTGCCAGAATTTGATTGAGGAGGGGATCGCCTTTCACTTGACCAGTGTGACGGTCAAACATCCTGTGACCTATCAATGATCATCTTTATGCAGTTTACACCAAACCCCATCATTTCCAATGTTTTGGACCCTCAGACCCACAGTTTCCGAGATTCCCACACTTCAGAAACCTTCACACTTGTCCTTCCCATGTCCAGTCCAGTCCTAGCTAACCCTACTGGTGCGTAGTCATTGATATTTCCATTCCTGATGCATTGTGCAGTGTTATTACATGTATTCTCACAAGCCACAGTAACTCATGGCTTATTACATAGAATTTCGGACCCAAAGTGAATTTGCCTAGTTTTGCCTATAGTACTCCAGACTTTCATGGAGCATGTTATAAGGGATCCATAGACACTATTCCATACCATCCTGTAGAAGGGAGATCACCCCAGATACTTGGTCCCTGTCTAACAAGCCATAGGCAGGCAATATTATAGTCATTCATTATCCTTGTGCAAAACACTATCCTCATCATCATATCGACCCTCCCATCACATCTATAACAACCTGAAGTACTTGCACTCTTTTATTACCCCCTCCATCATTACCAACCCGTGGACCCAAAATTCCTGCATTTCAGACATCCCATATAGCTATCAGATTTGAGCATCAAGCTTCGGACTTTTGTGTCCCATATAGTGTGCACTTTTTTTTACCTCAGTAGACAGCAGATCTCTTGGGTCAAACATACATAGTTGTCCTACAAGTGTAGCAGCTAGGCAAGACTTCGACATATACTAGCATAGGTGGTAGTTTGCTATCATACTAGCTAGATTGTAGTCTTTACACCAGTGACCACAGGGCCTGTCGAAAGCATTGCTCCCATTGGCTGCAAATAAGCATCAGTAGAAAGTCAGGTTAGGAGAGAAATGACTGACCAGTTGTTCAAAGTGGTTTTGGACCATGTCCATGACCTCATTGACATCCAAGAACAGCAGTGGGAAACCAAGGTGTCAAACTGGTCCTTCCACCAATCATGAGAATATCTACCAACTACTCTATGGGTTGACCTCAGTTCAGGGTCATGAGGAGAGCAGTAAGCCAAGAATTCATCATGTAATTGTTCAGCAGTGATGTTCCCGGTTTGGTATTGGGCAAATCTGCTGAGGATGCTGTGGAGGAGGTTGGACATGGTAGGTTGAATGTTCAGCACCATGCATAGGTTAGTGTATGGGAACACAAAGTGCTGGATGAGGTATCAGTTAGCACATCCTGCAGCCCAACCAACTAACCAGCCAATGAAGTACTTACATCTGCCTCCCATTGAAGGTGCCTTACAAAGCAGGCTTTGTAAGCTGGTGTCCGAGGCATGTGACTTCAGTCACAAGCAATCCAGATCATGGTGAAACAAGAAGTAGCATACTCTAGGATGTTTATAGCATCCCAGATGGTAAAATTGGTGATATCATGTGTTGAGAGGGTTGATGAATTAGACATGATGGTTGGAGGAAAAATGAGTTTGGTTTAATAATTTCCAATTATATAGAAATGACTAATCCACAGTGACACTAAGCACCTCCCAAATGCAGGTGTGGCTGTATATAGACCCCTGTCACTCCACCACCCTAGCCAACCCTTTGGTTCTTTCAAAGCTATCTTGCGCTTACTGTGAGAGGCAGAGATAAATTCAAGCCTGGCAGGCTGCATAGCACTGATGGCTGACCAGGTCATTAGCATCAGCCTCTTGCATTCAGTGGACCCATTGTTGTGATTTGTGAATAAAGAAATCTACCATCCATGTCATTTCCCAACTGACCAGCAGGAGCTCCTCTACCCATTGATCATACAGTGCAAGGGTTCTAAGCCAATGGACATGGTAAACTGTCACAAACAAAATATTAGCAATGGATAGGTACAGGTACAAAGCTGACGAGCATACATTCATTCATCAAGTAATTGCTGGTGGAATCACCTTAGCAATCAATGGACCAGAACCATGCCAACTTGCTATTTCTTTGACCACAGGCATTTGGGTCTACCACCACCATCATAGCCTTTAGGTTGGCCTTTTCCAATGGCCAAAATTTGGCCAATAAGTCATCAGTGCTGAGGTGAATGAGTTGGCTGTGACATTTTCAGTATATATGCACATGTAAGTGAAGGATCTGGTCAACAGAGTGCATCTGAGCCCATGCTCTGGTTGACCAAGCTTGTGACTTTGCTGACCAAATGGTGGTGTGGAAGAGTATGGCTAAGTTCACCCTGATTGCATGCAATGAGTCATTGGCTTGACCTTCTCTTAATGTAATTTCTTGCAAAACAAGGTTTGCAACACCCCACTCAGCACATCTTTTAATGCTGATGTTGGATGGCAGTGGAATCACCACAGTTTCAGGAGTGAACTTGACAGGCATGTTGTATCAGTATTTATCCTCTGACTGATCAGGATCTTCAGATAACAACCCTGTGGAATCCAACTCTGCAGCCTCTAACATCACAGTCATGAGGTCCAACTGGTCGTATTCATCCAATCGATCACCAAGGAATGTCACTGCTACCCTGACAAATTCATCAATCAGACTTTGAAGTTTATCACAGTGCTGAGCAACAGCAAGCTTCTAAGTGTCAGTTGGTCGTTTCTCAAGTTTCTTCACATCAATCATGGAGGAAACCTGTGTTTCCTCCAGTGTTATGCCAGATGCCAGTCATGTTGCAGTGCTGCGATGGATTTCACTGGCCAGCCATCTCCCCTGATGATCCAAGGGGTGCAACTCTTGTTGTTTCCTTGTTGGTGCTTTGCCAATAAATATGAGCATAGCATATAGTAGATTGTAATTATATTGACATAGACCTTTAGTTAATTGAACTTCATATATGTCCATGGCGCTGGGATTATCAAGTCAGTCAAACTGAGTGGCGACAGCCTTGGCTTCCCATTTTTCAATTGTTTCATCATCAGCAGTCTTGCTCAGTTGGTTGAATGTATATTGGCTGTCTCTGACCCCCTGCATGGCCTCCTTAAATTTTTGGCAAAGGAATTTGCCTGTCTGCACTCAGATTACACCATCGGTCAAATGATATTGCTTACTGATGCATATCATCTTCATGAAATTGCAGTTGTTCATTTGAAAATCCAGACACTCCTTTTGGTGGGGGGTTGACATTCCCCTTGCTGATGGTGATATAATGTTCAAGGGTGCCCACAGGGTCTCCATAATTTCACTGTTAATTCTGGCTGCACTGGTGATGAAGTTTAATGCATACCATATGTAGCATTTGTCTTGATGGCCATGGACATGCCAGAGCCCAATCCCTGGGGTAACCTCCATGCCCCATGGCAGGTCAAGATATGACACCTTATCATCAACCCACTGTCAGAGGTGCTTGTGGTATTGACAATTGATATCATAAAAAGTTAATGCCCAGTGTAAAGACTACAATCTAGCTAGTATGATAGCGAACTATCACCTATGCTAGTATATGTTGAATGTCTGCCTAGCTGCTATACTTGCAAAGCAAGAATGTTCAACCTGAGGGGTTGCTGGTGGATATACTCTGTCAAACACTAATGTAAGATGCGTGATACTGCTATAAGATGTTGCTGAAGATAGCGGTAGCATTGCTGCTGATAGCACTGTGAAAACTGTGAATGCTGATGCTAAAGTGTGCTGGGTGTGATATATACCAGTGATGCCAATGATGCCAATGGCACTGGGAGTAGCGCTAATGATGAGCAGTGTGATAGTGTGTACTGATGACTAAGATAGCACTGTATGCTGAGGAACAGCAATGAGCAACAGTGTGATAATGATGATACTGATGCTTAGCAATGGTAGCAGTGAAAGCGATTGAGTATAGCAATGATAGTGTTGATAGCAACGGGTAGGGTGATGATAGCATCAAGGGCGAAGACTGTCAAAGAACTCTTAGAGATAATGGGTTTCAAAGATGTATTTTGTATAGTGATAGCGGTAGTGGTATGGGGATCCTGTCAAATGAGTGAAATGATATAAGAAAAGATAATAAGTGACTTCTCCTACCACTGTATGGTAGAATGGGAGTGTAGAACAGAGGAGAAGTCAGCAGTCTTTTATCATACTTCATAGGTATGCAGAATCGATAGGTGAGAGTAGTAGCAAGTATGTGAGGCTTAGCTGTAGTAATATGTAATAGTGCTGCATGTGCTGTGGCATGTGTTCTACATGTAATAAAGCTTGCCATGGGATTAACAGCAGTGGATTGGAATATACTACACACCAAATGGAACTAGTTGGCATGGCATGGGCATTCAATAGGCACCGGCTCATGGAACATGGCTCCATACTGCAGTGCAGTAGTCCAGCAAAGGTGCAGTATCCTCGGTAATTGTATATATCAATAGTGTTAGGATTAGGGGTGATCACACTATGCAGTATAGGGGCTAGACAACAATGGAAATAGACCTATGCAAGGCCAGCACCAGCTGGACTGTCCACCATTAAATGCAGAACAAAACAGCTGTGTGTAGCACAAGCACATCCACCTATTCCTGTGGCTTCCAATTTGTGACATGAAGCATTTGCCTGGTTGACCTCTCAGTGGTTGTTGCAGTCAGACTGGTTTACAATATTCTTTGCCTTGGTGAGATGCATTTTGTACCATGTATTACTGACCATAAAGCCAAGGCCATCAGTCAATGCTACCTTGTTGGTTGGATTCGCTGGAAACAGATACTTGGCCTTAAAATTGCCATCCATCACCAAGGATCTAGAATACAGCAATGCAGGATCAGCAGCATTCTTTTCTGCCAAATTGACATTTATACCAGGCTGCAGACATGCAGGACAGAATAGAGCAAGCTCCCCTGCATTTGGCTTTGGCTTCTCATGACCAAACCCATGCCACTTGAGCTGCTTCAGCTGTCTCCACTGCCTGCCCACCCTTATCAATTCCCTATATTGGTCCTTTTGGTCATTGTGAGAAATTCATAGAAGGACATCCACAGCACTCACAGGAACTAGATGAGGAAATACACTGGATGTGATTCTCCTTAATTTACTGTAGTAGTTTATCACTGAAGTCCCACATTCCAGTTTATCCAACAGGAAGTCATCCAGCACTGCAAATGTGAATGCTGTCTTTGGTGAAGTAAAAGATGCCAGGAAGAGACCTATTTCAAGTAGTTGCATGTCGGGACTCAGAGAGTTGGCGCACTGACAGAATCTGATCATTAAGAAGTGGAGCCCCGACATATCCACCACCATCGTCATCCAAGGATCATTGACCAAAAGCTGGGCTTATCTTTGGTCTTCCTGAACAGTATTTTACCGACACAGCTTACAACCGAGCAAGTGTACCTGAGATTCAGTGTCTCCTTGGTACCTCTACATCCCAGTGCATGCCCAAGCCCTTCCCGCCCATCCTTTTTCCAAATCTGGTTGAAGATCTGTTGTTGAAAACAGTCTTTGGTAATTGGGAAATCTTTGGCAAGGTACATGACTGTGTCTCTTAATTCAGAACTTACGTTTATCATCTAACATCTTACCCATCATGTTTTCAGGCTATCTGGATACTGCTGTGGGGTGAAAGTGGCCTGACTGCGCTACAAGCAGGCGGACCTCCACGCAATGGTAATAGGTGGGAGGTGACATCTTTAACACCCGGTTTATTGGTATGGGCAGGAGTTGTTGTTCGTTTTTTTGTGTATCGAAAGAGTCTCAGCTGATGTAATTTTGTCAGGTTATTTTTCTACTGAGTGCCAACAAGAAATTTTGCTATTCTGGCAAGGGTGAGACTACAAAGATTCACTACAACTATATGTTCTCCTCGTACAAGAAGATTCTTGTCAAGAACTGGAACACAGAATACACGTGCAACATTGTGAAAAAGCTGAATAATTTCATCTTCTCCAAAGGTTCAAGAATGACTTATTCGACATTGGACGAAGAGGATTTCATGGCGGCTATGGATTGTGCCTTGGCAGGTGTGGTCGAAGGTGAGGCAAGCACTGCATGGCCTGAACCTGTTATAGAGGACATCATGCATGAAACGGTTGCTGATGTTGAGGCTAACAGGGACACATTGAGACCTAATAGTCCTCTTACAGAGCCTGATAAGGATGAAGTTAGTAATGTTGTACCTGCCAGAGGCTGTCGAGGAGGCAGAGCAGCCAGACGTACTGTATCTAACACTACCCGTACTACCCGCAATGCTTGCACATAGTATTACTTAGGCTTGACTACCTATTATGCTCACTGGTTTCACTCCCAATGTCTTTGAAGTTTGAAGTATTATACTTAATATGGCTGTAGAGTGGTCCTCTAATAGAGTTGGGGTTCCCTTATAAGAAAGCCCTGGTAGTCTAATGGTTTTGTTTACTGACCGTATCTAATGTTACTATAGAGTATATAGTCTAAGTCCCTAGTTCAAATCAACCTAAGTGCAAGTAATAAAATAAGTATTAGTAATGTAATAGATCCAGACTATAGTAAATATATAGATAGTCAGTACATAGTAGATAGTAGATAATAATAGACAGGAGATCATAATAGGATAATGATGATGGCTAGCCAGGGTACATAAATGTGATTCCCATGGACTATAACTTTATTTTAATGCCATTATAATAATATAAAATTTAATGTTACAATAGACATGGCAATGGGCATTGGCATTAGCATTGGCTGCAGTTGGTGCCACATTGCCACTGGCACCTGTCAGCATTTCAAAACAGGGCTTACATTGCATTCCCATTGCCACGGGTGTGTTGTCATTGTGGCATTACAATGCATTACAATGCATTAAAATGAAATTCAGAAATTTCCGACATAGTGCTGTTTTTTTTGCATATGCATTGATTGAAACAATGTGCTTAAACCATGGGGCAGTTTAATGCTTACATGTGACTGCCAAATGCAATGCATCCATTGTAATACTCACTAAGATCTCAACTTTGATCTCATTGCATCATCAGGAGTGATACTCATGGCACAAATAATAAGAATCTGATATCTGATATGTTGAGAGCACTTTAGGACCTCTTTTCCACTCCACAGACCCACCCATGCATCTACATTGCTGGATAAGTCTTGTAGCAATGGTACCCATACTATTCAGCACAATCTAGCCCTTATGTGCACTTATGACATGGGTATGTCACTCATTACTCATGCAATCATTCCTTTTTTTGCCTCTATCAGCCACATCAATGTTCTCCTCTTTTCAAGTCCTTTGCTCTAACATACCTTCTGTGACATGGCCCGGACAAAGATAAGTACAGGGGTTCAGCCCCAGTTGAATGAACAAGAGACCAATGCTCTGAAGTCCCATGTTAAGGAATTGGAGAAGGTGAGTGGGACCAAGTGACGACAGATATTCAAAGCAGCTAGGATTGAAGAAAGCAGCGGGCTGATATTGACATATGCAGTAGTGTAGTGTACTGTAGAGATGTGACAGAAACAAATGTATATGGTGCCTACTTTACTTTCAACCAATGACAGATGACCAACAAGAGATATGACAGAAAAAAATGTGCCTACTTTACTTTTGACCATTGATCAATGACCATTGACTGATGACAAATGACCATTGACTGTTGACTGTTGACCAATGACCATTGCACATGAGATGACTCAGCTATACTCAACATATCTCTTGGGCTTTTTCTGAGTTTGTGTGGCATGCAAGTTTTCAGCATTGCTCCTAGTGCCCTTGGCAGGTGCATCTGAGGAAACACTAGTGGCCAATTTGGCCACCTTGGCCTTCCTTGGCGACTGCTCTCTGGGAGCTGGCATGTTCCTTGGCTGTTTTTCCTCCACCCTTGGGGATACATCTCTAGCAGCCCTTGTTCTCTTTAAAGTTGGTTCCTGAACCATTGGTGATGCACTGAGATGTTCGAGACCTTAGCAAGTTGAACTTGGGCTGAAGGCACGGGTATGATGGCTGCCTTCAATTGGCTGTTGACTAGCATTGTAGCCATTGATTTCATCATCTGATCTCTCCAACACCTGCTCAACAGGAATGGTAGTCTTTGTTGCAGCAGGGGTGCTTCGGTGATGAGAGACCAGTGGTCAGCCTTCATGAGTTCTGGTGCACTTTCTCAAGCTCTTGGATGTCAGTCAGTCAACTGACTGGTCACTGTCTGTGACATTTGTCAGGTGGTGGGTGTGTCTTTTGACCAGCAGTGGGGATGCCTCTGCTTCAGTGCTGTTAAATTCATCATCAGTGGAAGTGAAGTAGGGTTGCCTGGCTGTCCTTATCTGCCCTTTTGGAATTGAGGTCAGTGACAAAGGTGTGGTGGACAATTGCTGTTTTGTAAGCCTGGCACTGAGGCTCTCATTATCAGTATCACCATCAGATTCATCCCCAGTGATAGGAGAATGCATTCTGCCCTTGTCATCAATCCATCCTTTGAACTTGAAGGTTGGTCAAACCTGATTTTCCTGTCAGTCCCACCAAAAGTGCAAGATTGCATTTGTATCCTTGCAAAGCATTTTGGATGGCTCCAAGATCTTGGCATCATCAGGTAGGTATGGAGATAAATCTTAATTGCCCCTTCAGATGATATTATCGGTGTTGGTCAATTGGCTTACTGTAATAAATGGTAAGGAATGACCAAATCATTGCCTTCTTCGTCTCCAGTGGTAAACCATTGATCTTAAGGAACATCAGTAAACCCAAATGGTCCAAGTCAAACTCATGGTATGGTTTGGGAACCTGGTGAGTACCTCCATGGAGTGTCACATCTTGGTCTTTATCCTGGTCTTGGAGACATGGATTGAATGGATGCACCTCACAAAAGGACTGGAGACTCACCAAATGCATCACTGATGAAATCTTCCCAGGATGGTAGGATCACCTGCCAGTCCTTGTATTTGATGAAGCTGGAGCCCTTACTGAGCTGCTCATTGAAGTCAAACCTGCAGCGCCAAAGTACAATGAATGACCGACTGACTGACTGAGTGACTGGAAGAACTCACTCAGATGTGAGCAATCTGCCCTTCTCATCCTTCCAGGAATCCAAAATAAAGATTCTCATACCAGCCTGAATATACATGTCTTTGGCGAAGCTCTTCACCATTTTTTCACCCTTCTTCCTTGCTGTCTTGGCCTGAACAGTGGCATTGGGCACTTGATTTGTCCACCTCTCTGCCTTTGCCTGGGCTTCCTGCAACTCCTTTTTGTCTAGCCAGAGCATGAATGCTGTCATGGTCAGCTGATACCTCCTCAGTACTTCCTTGTGTGCAGCCTTCTGCCCAGTCTCTTCCTCAATCTCTTTGCATATTTGCTGAAGAATCTCAGCCTTGCGCTCCTCCTCAATGACTTGGCATGCCATCCATTTCTTTTGTAGCTTGGAGGGTGCTTTAAAATTGGCTTGAACCTTCTTGTGATTGTGGAACCACTGTTGGTATTTCTGTCCAGAGTGACTGTAAGGCAGCATGACTTAATGTCAAAAACTAAACACTTACTTCTTTGTGTTGCTTCAACAGCTCTGTGTCCATCTTCAGAGCCAAGATCTTGGCCTCCCTGGCAGCTCCAATACAGTCAGTGGATCATCAATCTGCTTAAACATTTGTAGCAAGTGTTGAATCTTGGTTATGTTATTGGTGGTGGTAACATATTGGTTGTGTGCAAATTAATACCTTGATATCAAGCCCTGGTTGGCTTCAATGAGTGCACTTGCAGTTGGGCTTTGGTTGCCTTCTGTACAATGGTGGTCAACATTGTGACAGTGAGGACAAGGGAGGCCTACAAACTCACTCATCATTTCATCCATCCTATGCAACCTCTCATCGGCTTGTATTACCAATTCCTCGCCAGCTTCAACCCTCGCAATTGCTATCACCAAGCCTTCACTCAGTGCTACCAAGGGAACCAACCAACCAGACCCGACCAATGGGGGGTTGGTTAGAGTCGTGGGATGAACTGCATGGAGACCATCTCCTGCTGAAAAGTCTCCCCAGCACATATCAAAACCACCTAAAAAATCAGTAGATGTGGCTAGCACAAACAACTGAGACTCACCTTGGTATTCCACTGCTGGTGTGGCTGGTCGGTCATCCCAACACATCTCATACTGACCAGCAGTTGAGGGAAGTGAAGCATGACTTGTTGGTTGTGGAGGTTCCTCTCCCCAGCAAAGATCATAGGAAGTGGCTGCCAGCCATAGCAGTGTGGCTGCCTCTGCCATGATTGCAGTGACCAAGAGTGCTTGTAATGAGCTGGGCTCATCCCAACAAAGGTTATATTGACCTTCAGTTGGAGTGGTATCTCTGTCCCAACACATGTCAAAAGCTATAAGATTGGTAAGAAATGATATGAGTCTTGTGAATGATGCAAGACTTACCTTGGCCAACGAGGCTTCAGCCGGTGTATCTACAATTGGTGTGGTATATGGTTCATTGTCCCAGCACATTTCAAATTCTAGAACATTTAGCATTAGCATAGGACTAAGGCCATTAAATCATTACAAGACTTGCCTTGACTGCCATAGAGTGGCTTGGCCGATGATGCTTTGGCCATTGCTTGGACTATTGGTGCTTCAGCTATTGTTTGGACCATCAATGCATCAGTTGTTGCTTGGACTGTCAATCCTTTGGCTGTTGCTTGGACCATCAGTGCATTGGGCATTGCTTGGACTGTCGATGCTTTGGCCATTGCTTTGACCATTAATGCTTTGGCTATTGTTTTGACTGTCAGTGCTTTGGCCAGTGCATTGACTACTGGCACCAGATCAGTCTGGGTGGTCCAGCACATGTTAAATGCTATAATAAACAAGCATGAGTATTGTAAAATAATTAGAATGCATGATGTGATGGACTTACTTTGCCCACCATAGTGGGGTTTGGCCAATGTCGTGCTCATTGGCTCAGATTCACTGGACCAGCAAAGGTCAAACACAAGCTCAGTTAAATATGAGTAAATGTTATGGTCAATAGCCAATCACTTACCTTCTTGACCAAAATGTTGCTTGACAATGCCATTGGCCTGGTCTTTCCTGGTCAGCATAGTTGAGTGCAAGGATGTGTTTGAGGTCTTGTTCCTTGTGTGAGTTAGTAGTGGGCATCTAGGGTGAGGTGTTTGTTGGAAACTGAGTGGACTGTAGTCCTTTGGAAGGGATGGAGTAGGCCCAAACTTTGGCGGCACCCACTGGTCCCAAGTGAGAAAGAAATTTCGGTCAGCTTTGATCTGCATGTCCTGTAACCTGTGAGCTTTATCAGAAAGAGTTTCTTGAGAATCCATGCACTTGCAGGTGTTGTAGGTACACATATATATACAACAATGAATGACCAGACCACCAAGGTCACAACTCAGTGAAACCTCCTGGTGGTAATTGTCATTTCAGCTAATCCCAGTGGTGCCACGTCCATCTTCCATTGACATTTGCAAAGGCCACACCAAGTGATTCCCTATATAACTCCATCCATCCTTGTCATTCTTCTGCATACATATCTTCATCCTTATCAACTCCATTCTTATATTTACATCTCATCATTTTTAACATGTCCATTCAAGAATCCAATCATGCCTTATCGGTCGCTGACAAGTTGTTGCATAAGGCACTCACCCAGATCAAAGGCTTTCAAGCAGATGGCTGGGTAGTAGTTGACCAGGCTCATGAAATTGCTCAGCTGGTGGTAAGTCCTTTATTTCATTTTATTTTGCCATTCACTGACTTTCTGCCAGTCTCAAGCCCTGCAACAACATGGCAGAAATGTCTTGGTCATCTCGCCATTGCTGCTCTCAGCGGCTGCCAAGGTTTGGGAGACAATGAATAACAGCCAGGCACCTCAATGGGAGCATGTGTGTGCTGGTAATTCCCACATGGAATCTCATCCGTTCTTCCCCAAGACCAAAGGCTTTGGTGAGTGTCTTATTTTTAATGCCCCATTCTGAGCTAACATTCTCATATGTAGTTGCACCAGGGGTGGCACAGGCTGTTACAATCATCGTACGCCCCTCTATTTTCTCTTTCTTAGTTACGGCTATCCTTCCTATGCTTACCTCATCATTCCCTTGTATATCACTTTCACCCACAGTCACTTGACCA
>MU172945.1:21233-48503 GCA_016695475.1 Suillus decipiens
TGAACTGCGCTAAGCCTTTGTCCGGCTAGCACTCCAAACCCATGACTCTTGATACTGCTTATTTGCAGCAGTCGTGTTCAGAACTATCCCAGTTCATAACACAGGCATCACAACCTATCAACGCTGTCACTCCACAGCTTCCCAAAGTGATGTCAGTCTCAGCGATCGACTCACCTCTGGCCAAGGTTGCCAAGACCAAGACCAACAAAGGCAAGCAGCCAGATCAGGGAACTTGCTGACCAAGGGAGGAAGACCCTGAAGATGAGTCAACTACAGCCACAAAGAAGCACAAGTTGGCCAAGCACATCTCAAAGGCCATCCTTACAGACACCAAGGATGAAGATGGCCCGCTGGCCAGGCCTACTATTTTTGTTAAGATGAGTCTTCATAGCCTTGTGTATTTTTTTGTTCTCACAATACTTTAGCCACCCAAGGGTGTTGTGCCTGTTACCCCTGCACCCTCCAACTCAAAGGCAAGTACATTGGGCAAGTCATTACCAATGTATTTACTGACTGCTTCACAGAATGTGACCAAGGAGGTCAAGAAGGTGAGACTGGCCATCACTGAACCCCGCATTCACCAACCAATAGGGAAGGACAAAGGAAAGGAGAAGGCTGTGGCAGTGAAGGAGCCAGAGCTGGTGAGTTTCGTCAGTCATATTCATGACCATATGCTCACCATACCAAAGTATGACCTGCCCTGTGCTAAGTGTTCTGATGAGCACAAATGTGTCATCACCTATGGCATCAGGGGGCTGCTGGTCAAGGCCTGTGGCAGATGCTTCACCCTTAAAGTGAAGTGTGAGCAGCCAGTTGCCAACACTGCACTGACTGACCGTGTAAGGGTATCACATCCTTGGTCAAAGGCTACACTGGTCTCAAAGTCCAAACCAGCATTGAGGATGACAAGAGCGACCTCCTGCACTTGTCCACCAATGCTTGTGGTGGAATCCAAAGATGCAATGAATGATGCATGTGAGTATTGTGTTTTTATTTTCATTCATTTGAATATTTACATTGTAAATTTAGATGTTGCTGTTGCTGCTCATGAGGATGTCAAGATGTCTCATGAGGCCGATGCCAAGCGGCCTACCCATATTGCTGCTATGACTCCAACAGAGCCTGAGGTTGATCATCCGGTGGCCATTGCATCTGCTGATGACTTCCCTGCTGATCATTGGCAGAAGGACCCTGATGCTGTTGTCATGCCCCCACCATCCCCCCCTTATTTCCTGTCCCCACTGCCTCATTTGACTGAGCCCACCATCTTAGACGTGGAGTCCATAGTCCACAATCGGGTGGTTGCCCTAGCAGCTTGTGTTGCAGCCATGGAAGTAGCTGACTGAGATGTTGCTGCCAGGATTGATTCCATGCATCTCAATTTTGACACCCATATTTCAGCTTTGCATGCTGAATTTTTATTGATGAAGGCTGACCTTGACACCACAGTGATACTCGTTGATGGTCTCCTCAACATGGTTGAGACACTTTGGTGGGACTGTTCTGCCCAAAATCCATTGTTCCTGCTGCCGATAGCAGACCCAAATGTTGCTTCTTCAGCAACCACATTGGGCAGGAGGTATTTGAACAGTGTGTTCAACCCTTCAGTTGCTCCCTCTACCAACTCAGTTGGCATCACTGAAGCCTTAACATCCCACCCATTTGGTCACCCTGATGCCCAAGGCACCACATTTACCAGTGGCCAAGTGACAGCTGAGCCAGTGCATGCTGGCCCTTCATCTGTGTCAGTGCTGGATGGCCCTTTATCTGTGCCAATGCAGGCTGGTTCTTTATCTACTGCATCATCACCACCTTCTAAAGCGCACACTCTCCCTTGATGCCCATCATACCCTTATGTAGTAGCTCATTAGTTAATCAGTTAGTTAGTGTCCATTATATTGATTGAATGAAATTGACTTGTGCCGGATTGTATTTGCATTGACTGTGTGATTCCAACCATCAAGAGCTTATTAGCAACCATTTGTATTTGACTGACCAGTTGACCAACCCCCACCATTCACCATGCACAAATTTGATCAAGAGACTGACTGACTGATTTCCCCAGTTTATTATGGGCAAATTTATTTTGTAAGACCAAGTTATCATACTTACTAGAGATGGTTCTGGTGAGTATACATTCACAATACATCATATTTGACCAACTGACCTAACTAGTTTGTCATGGGCAAGCATATTTTGTGTGACCAATCACTTGACTGAGCTATCATACTTGACAGAGGTAGTCCTGGACAGTATACTCTGTGCACAATCTTTATGGGACATTGACCCACCCTTCACTATATATTATATTTGGCCAACCTATTGACCGACCGACACATTGACCAACTTCCCAAGTCTATCATGGGCAAGTATATTTTCCAAGACCAATCCATTGACTGAGCAGTGTCCCTGGTACATCTATATGCTTAGAATGTCGGCCCATCTGTATATATCAGCACCACTGCACACTTGGCCAACCTGTTCATATCAGGCACATGTTTCATACAATACTACCATACAATACCTACCATAAGTCAATAGGGATTATCTACTATACCACACAGTATGGGCCCACTGTTGGTATCACATATATGCTTCCACCAGCCCACCTGTTCATATCAAGTACATATTTCACACACTACCTACTATACAATAACTACCAAAGGCAATAGGAAAGTGTACACTTATTGTCATATTCCATACATCTGATCCCAGATCAGATCAGATCAGATCAGATCAGATCGATCCTGCTTCTATCCGGACCACAGATCCGATCCGGATCACCCATCCAAGTGCCCCAGCTTCTTGTGTTCTAAGTCCACTGTGCATACTGGCTTCTATCCCCTTTCAGTGATCTACCTGCACCGGTGTCCTGGCTGTGTATATTCCTGTCCTGCTTACCAATCTGTTACCTGTGCTTCATATCCGACTCGCGTTTGCTGATCTGCTGCACATTTACTAATAGACTTCCATTATACTTTGTGCATAGCCCTCCGGTTCTGGATTCACTGATTGTCCGTACTATCTACCTACAGTATATAAACTACATGTACAACTCTAGAGAACCTTAGTTCAAATATCATCTTAGATTCTGCTCATTCTGTTCATCCTAATCCAATCTGCTTCCAACTCTAAGTATCTTCTGAGACTTAGGATTGATTCCTATAGTCTACGTTTCCGACTCTACCTCTGGTAGTCTATATCCGTTAGTTTCTAGTACGGACCACGTCCGCTACTAGCCTTATACCTCAAATCCATCCATATGCTCCAGATACCCTCTGGATGCACTCTTTCCATCCATACATTTCAGATATACACCAGACGTGCCATATCCGATACCTTCGGACCTTCGGATCCGCTATGCAAGCACATCCGGATCCTCAGACGAAGGTTACTCCTCTGAAATAAAGGGTAGTACTTGGGAAAGGGGCACAGTGCACGAACTGAGGCCAAAGCCCTTCAGATCTCTCACCTATTGAGTACAGTCTTAACACTTATCGACTATACCACACACTATGGGCCCACTGTTGGTATCACATATACACTTGACATGGGCCCACTTGATGTTATCAGATATATGCTTGTGATGGGCCCACCTGTTTATATCAGGTACATAATTCATACACAATACCTACCAAAGGCAATAGGAAAGTGTACACTTATCTACTATATCATATAATATGGGCCCACCTGTATTTATCACAACAATACATTGATGGGCCCATGTTAGCTGGCATGTGTAGAACATGGATCTTTCAACATTAGCTGTATGTATTTATCATGGGCAAAATGACTGCAGTATGTGCAGCTGACATGATGGCATCAGGAATATATTTCATCAGCCCATAGGATAACATCAGGTATTTAGTGGCTTCAGCCCATATGATAGCATCAGGTCGACCAGCCAACATGATGGCATCAAAAATCTATTTTCATCAGCCCATAGGATAACATCAGGTATTCAGTGGCTTCAGCCCATATGATAGCATCAGGTCCACCAGCCAACATGATGGTATCAGGCATTCATTTCCATCGGCCCATAAGATAGCATCATGTCTGCGGGTGGACCTGATGCTATCATATGGGCTGATGGAAATGAATGCCTGATGCCATCATATTGGCCAGTGGACCTGATGCTATCATATGGGCCAAAGCCACTGAACACCTGATGTTATCATATGGGCTGATGGAAATCAATGCCTGATGCCATCATGTTGGCTGGTGGACCTGTTGCTATCATATGGGCCAAAGCCACTGAACACCTATCCTATGGGCTGATGAAAATAGATTCCTGATGCCATCATGTCAGCTGGTGGACCTGATGCTATCATATGGGCCAAAGCCACTGAATACCTGATGCTATCATATGGGCTGATGGAAATGAATGCCTGATGCCATCATGTCGGCCAGTCAACCTGATGCTATCATATGGGCTGATGTCACTGAACACCTGATGCTATCATATGGGCTGATGAAAATGAATGCCTGATGCCATCATGTTGGCTGGTTGACCTGATGCTATCATATGGGCCAAAGCAACTGAATGCCTGAATCCATCATGTCGGCTGATGTTACTGCATCCCTGATGCAGTCAGATGGGCTGAGAACGTGAATACCATATGGGTCAATAGAACTGTCTGTATTGGGTGTTCATATTCACCAGCCCATATGATGGCATCGGTCTTTTATTTCCATCGACCCATATGATGGCTTTATACCCACAATTTCCAGACCAATCCACACAGGAAAATATATTCTTCACCCCCAACATCGGCTGAATCATATACATGCTATTGGCCAATTGGTACATACAGCAGCTATAGTGTGTGGGCCCAGCCATCAATATCACACCACCAATTTTACTGGCCCTTGGCCAACATGTAAATGTCAAGCATCACAATGCATGGGCCCAGCTGATAAAATCATCACTTCATGAGCCTACTGGCTGAATGTTAAACACAGACATATTTATTCAGTCGGCCAATGTCTGCTGGCTTGTTTAGAACATGGATCTTTCAACATTAGTTGTATGTACTTATCATGCTATGTGACTGAATGGGCTCTCTGGATTGACAGAAATGTGCACTGTGCAAGCTGTGGAATGCACAAATAATAAATGTGCAACTATAACACCATATAGTAGTGGTTTCAACCCTGCCTCTTGTCCAAATGTAAGTCCTAGAAATACTGTTGGAGTTATTTAGTGATGAGCTTGACTAGGAAGGAGCCAAAATGGTGGCTTGAACCATAAATCGTTGGTAGTTACACACAGTAGCTAGTTTTTGTATACACTACTAGATGTCTATGGGAGTTTGCACATTTTTGGCACAACATCTATTACTCCACAATGCACAGACATAATAACTTAATTCTTTGATGGTTCAATAGAGTGAACCCTAGGGTACAACATCTGCTAGTTATTTTTCTGAAACTCGATGTATTGAGTCCAACAGAAAGTTACCACACAGAAAAGTGCATTTTCCCTAGAGTTTGCGCACTTTGTCACACCAAGTCACACATCTGCCGCAATGCCTATTTGCACTCCGCAGTGTCAGCACTGTTCATACAGTGTGCTGTGACTCAAGTAGAGGCAATGGCACTTGAAACAATAACAGTGCAGTACCATCTGCCAGATTTATTCTCAGCTGGTTGTTTTTGATCCCTCCAGCGCATTAGCTTGGTCATGAAAGCCAAAAAAATGCTGGTATTAAGTTATATTTGTATTTATTACATATACTGTGCTTGAATCAAGACTATGAAGAGGCTAATGCTATGGCTACATTTGAATCTGTAGTGTTTTTCATCGCAAGGCATTTGATTTGGATTTTCGATAAGGCACTATTGGCACTAATAGGCCACTTGGCAGCAGAAGAAGTAGGGAAAACAAAAACCTGGCTGGATACATAGCAATGTGAACTTGGTGAAATGGTGAAGAGTTATGACAATACCAATTCCACCATATCAGTAGCTCAGCAACTTCCTTACATTCGTCTGGGTCCTTGAAAAGGTTGAGGAGGCTGTGGTAAAAAGTCTCTGAGTCTGTAGATGTGTCGGTTCATGAAAACACCAAGGATGAGCTTGGAGCAAATCAGACCTTGAGTTGTATGTATATCAAGATCATTGAGCTACAAAGATATGATGTTATGAACTTGAGTAGCAATACAAGCAATGGAAGCAATGGTGACACAGGTTATACCATGGAGGCAAGCATTTCTGGATTGTGTGGCTTTCAGATCTTTGTTGACCAAGCTTGGAGATGTGAAGACATGTTTGTAAGCCTAACAATGATATAATGAAGGACTGTGTAAATGTATGCTCACTTATGCATATCAGCAAGCAACTCCTGAGGAGACCGCACCATGGGTCTTCAGTGTCATAGATATAGTTGGCATACAAAAAAATGGGCCACTGGTCTCCACAGACCAAGATTTCGCCACTGCGGAGGTTTTCTCTCATCCTGTTTTGAGTTGTCAGCACTGCAGACCCCAGAAAATGAAAGCATACTCTGCATTGTGCTAGTCCAAACCAGCGGGGCAAAGCAGTGACCTGGTAAGTTCATGGTTGAATCCACGATCGATCTTGGAGTTCCTATGTAAAGGAGGTTGGATTGCGGCTCCTTTCAGGGAAATCCAATCAAGTATTGCAGACTTCAATGATTTTGTGTCGTCAGCTCTTGTGTCTGATGCTCCCTTGCCAACCTTATAAATTGTAAGTATAGACTCTAGTGACATCAAAAACAATGCACTAGCTCTCCAACATGCATAATCTCCACCTCGGACCCATTCCTAAGTTGCTCTAACAGGCCAGGATAAGAGTCTAAGAGCTGTTCAAAGACGCGATGCTCTCGTCATTCTCTGCCAAACAAGTTAGTCTACAGGCTAGCAGATAAAGATGATGCCTTTTCACTCAGCAGAGAAGTCTTCCAGTGGAGCTTCCTCCATTTGTTCCAATCTAAGAATACCATTGGTAAGTAGAGAGGGATAGTTGCACAGCATGAAGACCATTTGGCCAAAGTGACACCCATGTGATATAAGAGGATCTGATGAAGAATTACAGATAGCATGAGTTTGCAAAACCTGTCTCTAACATTAGGGACAACTTGTGCTTTTTTGCGGGGCCCAATTTGGAGGGCAGATGTAGTGCATTTGTTTGGGATGCTGGAAGTGGTATTGTCAGTGGTCATGAGAGCTGGCGAGGAGCAAAAGATAGTTTGAGCTTCACAGAAGATGGAACTTGGCTTTTATCTCCAGGACTGAGTTGCATGGGATTTCAGGTGAAGGGCATACCTGATGGTATAGGCAAGGCTAAGTGCTAGCCATGGCACTAGCTGCCAGCCAGGGGGCCCAGTGACATCATGATATAATCCATCGGAACTGAATGACCTTTCCTCAAATTGATGGTAATGAACCTCACATCTTAAAAAGTGTTAGCAAATTAATGTGCATGATAAAGCTTCCCTGACACTGCATTCACTTGCATATCACAACTAGAGAATATGGCCATCTAAGTCTAACTTAAAGATGCAACAATCTTTGCATCAGACTCAGACTTTCAATCTGTCTGGAAATATCATTAGTCTGAATCTCCAGTAAACACAATTGAACCTACTTGCAGCAGCACTTGCTAGTTCTATTCCTTAGGATCAAAATAGCAGGCAACATCGATCAAAAGAAAGAGCATGAGGTACTTGCTGGTGTGGGGTGCATGGACATGATCATCGTTAATTCTCAAAGCTTATCATACACCAGAAAGGTGGATGTTGAGAAGGGCCTAGCCTCAGTAGAGAATAAAGAGGCTTTTCATCTGCCAGAGCACAACCATGAAAAGCATGAGGAAGAGTCTATAGCCAAGCTGAAGGAAAAACTGCGACTCGCAGAATTGAGCTGCTCAAGACTTCAAGTGCAGTACCAAATGTACAGATTGCATTAGCTGGAGGAACACTATCAAGCAAAAATCTCAGAGGAATATGTGCTGATTGGAATCAGCACATGCTCTCCTTGTCAGATTGAATGGGGCACTTCTTCTCCTATTCAAAGTATGTCAGATACAGCTTCTCCTCAAATAAACTGACTGGCTTACTTAGGTGATGATGAGTTTGAAGACAACATATTGTAGCATTACCGTGAAAACCACTGATGCGGCAGAGGACATTGATAACACCATCTTCATGAGGTAATGTCCATGCTGTGGTGATGCAGAATTACGATTGTAAACAATGTTGTCGTCATCAGAAAAAATGAGGAAAATAGGTTTCATCTGAATTCATTGGACTGGGAAATGCTGCATTTGTTAACTATCCTCTGGATATTGACTGAGTGCTCGTGCGGCACGTACAAGGACATTTGTTCAACTTGAAGTACATTCAACTCTATATTTGTAGTACCTTGTTCTGGAAATATCTTTCAGAATATCCAGACAAGGATATTACTGGGGCTGCACCCTGGCCAGCCCTGGCCCGTAACTGGCAAACACCAAAATCAGCAATGAACCCACTACAATGCCGAGCATAGTAAGGGATGCAATCATTCATGGTGCAGATGGCCTGAAGTCTGTGGTGACACCTGAGAGAAATCCGAGAATGGAACCTGTCACACTGCTGGCAATTCTGAGAGATGCAAGCAATCATAATCAGAGTCTGTTTACCTCAATACACAAAAAGAAGTTGGTATGCCTGTAATGATGATGAACATCTTCATCTTTTGTCACAAGTAATATGACTGTGAGGTTGATAAGGTCAGGCTTAGGCTACAGAAAGATAGTGTGAATCGAACTGCAAAGTCCATGGACCTCATTCTCTTGCCAAAGTGTTGCACCATCATGCCCGCAAAGATACACCCGACACCTAAAATTAAAGAGCAGGAGCATAGAGTTTGTGAGGTCACCATCATGCCTAGACCTGGAATGGCAAGGATGGCGATGTCCATGGCCATAGAGACTCCTGCCTGTCAGCAAAATTAGTAGGGAAGTATTCTCTTTCCATAGCACTTACCAGGGTGATTTGACTTCTTGCTTGACTGCCAAAGTCATTAACAAATGAATTTACTTCCACCCCATTCAGGATACTGTCTACAGAAGTATGCCTGATGCGATCAACAGTGATCAGCATGCACATCATCAAAGCTGCAGTGTTTACCATGAAAACAAGAAGTTTACATGATCTGTGCTTCTCTTTCACTGCATGGTTTTGAATAAGGTGGGCTTCAGGTTGGTTGTGGCAGTTTAGAAACTGGTGGTGTCCTATGTGGTCCCATAAATTAATAACATCAGATTATGAGAAAACTATGTATGTAGGATATACAATACCCTGCCTGTTAGAAGGGAAATCAGTATCCGAAAATCCCAGTTTTCCTAGGATCATGTACAACAGAGCACAACACCAGTTTCCTCTATTATCTCATTGTTGGCAAGGTCTTCTGTTTCTTGGTCATTAGGATGACATCCAGGAGAGATGCAAACACATACCAATAGTGGCCAAATGTATACCAATCTGATTCATTTGATCAAGAGTCCAGAACATGAAAGCAGCAGAGGATTGACCAAAAGTTGTGGCTTCTGTTTTTGCTCAGGTGATTCTGACAGTCGCTGTAACAATATAGGACTTACCTCTGATGTAGCAAACAAATTCTCTCCATATGCATCTTACTTGTAGTCTTTCCATATGGAACTGATACAGAAAAAATTCAAAGTGCTTCCTGCCAACCAGTGAGAACACTCAGTGAATCAGGGTGACATCTTTGGGTGACCGCTCACCAATACTGAGCCTCAAGTTCGAGTCCTGTGTGATAAAAATTAAACTTCAGAGAAAATAAAAGGTAAAAGCAATATACTCTTACAGTGGCTCAAAAAAGTGTCCCAATGTTTGTGAATTTTCATCTAATTGCTTTACTGTGAGTCAGGGTGTGGGAATATGACTAAGCCATAAGGGAGTGTCAGAAGGCCCTGCTTCTCAGCTTCATTATTGGTCCCTATGGCGTGGGAATCCGCTTACACTGTGCGAATATATAGACATTTTCATTTGGTGATTCATTGGGACACTTTTTTGACTTTCAGTTTGATCAACACAATCTCTATAATTCTGATACTTTATGTGACCTCCTTTTGTTCTAATCACTTATTCCACTCTTCTAAACATATTATCTGTCAATTTCTGATATTTTTCCCTAGCTATTTTGCTTTATTCTGCTACAACTTTGTTCTATAGTTGAAATAGCCCCTGTAGGCAATTTCTTGAGTAATGACCAGAGATATATGATACATTTGAGGTTTGGGGACTGTCCTAGTCATCATAGAATACTAATATTATGGTCTTCAAGCCATTGGTGGCCAACTGAGATATGTGCTTAGGCTCATTATCATATTGAAAGATAGTGTCTTCTCTATTAATCCATGACTCCTACATACTTTTGAGCAGACACCTATCTAAAATGAAAATGGAACACTCTGTATTTATTACCCTCTGTGTTTCACAGACAATTTCCATCACATATAGCCTTGTACCATCAAGTTTCATTTTCTAAAGTCAAGGCTTTGTTTAACTTCTCCTGCTTCTAGTATATTTC
The DNA here is from genome assembly GCA_016695475.1 of Suillus decipiens. Taxonomy (NCBI): domain Eukaryota; kingdom Fungi; phylum Basidiomycota; class Agaricomycetes; order Boletales; family Suillaceae; genus Suillus; species Suillus decipiens. The sequence continues at coordinate 31,793 of MU172945.1, forward strand.
TTGCTTTTTTTCACAGATTTTTCAGGCTATATGACCCCTTCCTATGTATTTTGGTCTCACCTGACCAGATAACCCAACTTCAGTCCTTAAAAGTCCAGTACTGATGCTTTAAAGCAAAAGTTTGTCATGTCTGTCTATGAGTCAGAGATAGAAGTGAGTTTTATGCTTCATTACAGCCTTTAAATTGGACACCCTGAGGGGATTACTGACTGTCTGAGCTGGGCCAGTGGTAGAGATAATTAAATTAATGATTTTTATAGACTGAGTAGCATTAATAGCCTGCCTAGTCAAAATATGATAAATAAGATATCTGTTGTCATATATGGTGAGCTTTCAAGTTAGCTATGAAATAGCTTAAAAATGACAATATTAGTGTTCTATGATGACCAGGACAGTCCCCAAACCTCAAATGTATCATATATCTCTGGTCATTACTCAAGAAATTGCCTACAGCCTATTAAATTTCACAATAGGGGCTATTTCAACTATAGAACAAAGTTGTAGCAGAATAAAGCAAAATAGCTAGGGAAAAATATCAGAAATTGACAGATAATATGTTTAGAAGAGTGGAATAAGTGATTAGAACAAAAGGAGGTCACATAAAGTATCAGAATTATAGAGATTGTGTTGATCAAACTGAAAGTCAAAAAAGTGTCCCAATGAATCACCAAATGAAAATGTCTATATATTCGCACAGTGTAAGCGGATTCCCACGCCATAGGGACCAATAATGAAGCTGAGAAGCAGGGCCTTCTGACACTCCCTTATGGCTTAGTCATATTCCCACACCCTGACTCACAGTAAAGCAATTAGATGAAAATTCACAAACATTGGGACACTTTTTTGAGCCACTGTATGTCTCCATTGGCTTGGCTGGATACATTCTCCAAATAGTAATTCACCATTCAGTTCTTCTAACCAAGCAATGACTTGCTTGTTGGGGACCACATAATAATACTGAAATCGTTCTTCTCCCATAAAGATTGTTGAGAGAATGACCAGTGTCCACTCATCTTTGTTTGCTGCAGCTTGCAATGCATCAATAAAATCTTCGAGACTGTGCAAATCCAGATAACGCCTCAGGTGGGTACTCACAGCATCACTACTTCAGTGTACTGTGGAAGTTGCATCAGCCAGATACCAGTACCATGTTCGAGCAAGTTCACCACCTGCTGAGAGCCTGCTGTCTAAAATATAATAGAGACCTTAGAAATGTGTGCACCAGAACAGTTCAGCATACCATGTTTTACAGCTTGTGAACTTGTCAAGCAGTTGCTGTGTTATGGTCATTCACAGTGGTGACTCTGATTCAAACAAACAAGCTGCCTGTTGTTACCTTTTTGGGAATTTTGGTCAGTGTAACCAATTCCTCTGAGTGACAAATACCTTTCACATAATGCAGTTAAATATTTTATTATATATATATATATATAATACATGGGTGTCAGTTCCTGCACTAGCCCTCTGAAACCACTGTAACTTCGCTCAGGTGCCCACCCAAAGGAAGAAAAAACTAAGTAAAGAGCATCACATTCAAGTTGAAGAAGCATCAACAAGTGGTATCATTGGAAAAGAATGTGTGATAATTGTCTGATTAATAACCTGGCACGTGGTACGATAAAATAATGGAAAGGACTAATTTCATTCAATATGCAGTCATGAGCAGCATCATAATGTTCTTTTAATTGAAAGTGTCTGCTGGTATGATTAGTACACATGAATTCGAAATTGCTCCATCCTTACATATGTAGAGCATACAGGCCTGGTAGAAGTGCAAGAGGTCATTCTGAATATTGAGGCCTGGCTGACCCATGTTAAAGTTGCCACCAGGTGTGTGATTGGGAGATTGATTGCCATATGGGATGGCAGAGATGGGGGTGAGGATCATGGAAGAAGCAATCAATGAAGTCAACCATTATGATGAATAGTAGAGGTGCGAGGACTACTCATATCCTGAGAGCAAAGGGAAGAAGGATTAGGATCTGAGTAGGGCGAGAATGCAGATAGAATATGGCCAGGTGGCATGAGAGCTTGAGCATATGCATGATCAATGTGCAGTTGCAATGCAGCCATCATTGAAGCCAAACCCTGATCATTTAAAGGGTAGCCAGACAGTAGGCCAAGCATGAATAGTGGCTCTCATGCTCAAATCCCCAATACCCTGCACTGCAATGCTAGGGCTTTCACCTTGAATTCTTTACAAGGACCTTTGCGAAGCCAATACAGATAACACCAATGTCGCTACCAAGGACATCATGACCATTCAAGGCCTTCCTGGCATGCAAACATCATCCAGATGTTCAAAGTTGACTGCCCAGATGATTAGACCAAAATACTTCAGGGTGCTTAGCACTCACTGAATTCACAAATTTTGTGTTGACATCCTCACAGATTCGATAGGTCCATAAGGACTGAAAATGCTCAAGATTGTTGCAGGTGTTGCAGTGCTTGGAATAGACCCAATCCACAGTGCACAAGTAAGTATAGACTGCAGTTGCGCGTCCAATCCACCAAGGCCAGGCTGCAGGCCTTGTTCAAACCACTAGGATATGTAATGCCAGAACTCATGAGCCTGTACGATACCAATTTGAAACTGTACTCACCCTCAAGCATGGTGGATTAGCAAGGTTCTCAGCTGTACTTGGCGGATACAGTAGCAGCAGGTGGCAGTTGGTGACTATTATCTAAGTAAAGGTATGAACATCAAAATCGTCATTTGAATCCGCCAACATAATGGAGTTAAACCTAATCCATTGGTGGAGGATAACATGATGATAAGAAGATAGATGAGCTGAATGTGTTGGAGAGACCAGTTGAAAGTCATATCAATGAACCTAACCTGTCATATACCGGATTCTACACTTGACTTGCACTATAACATCCTGCTCATATCCACATCCATCCAATCCCCACTCGATCCAGTTCACATATCCGATCCGATACACTCATCCGATCCAGATCCAATCCAAGATACTCGTCCGATCCAGATCCAATCCGAGACACTCGTCCAATCCATATCCGATCCATATTTGATCCATGTCCATATTTGATCCATGTTCATATCCAAAACCATTCCTGTGCACCTGCGCATTACCCCTTTTAGGATATACCTGTGCCACCGGCTCTTGGTCATCCCTGCATTCGCCTCTTGGTCATCTCTGCCTCCGGCTATCGGTTATCTCTGCCTCCATCTCAATAAGTTGTTCCGTACAAGTTTCATCTTGGAGTTCATAGCCTGATGTTTTGCTGTACTTACTATTATGTTTCTGACATAGCCTTGGACTATGCTTACTCACCTTCCGGCATGCTACCTACAGTATATAAACTCGTAGTACTACTCCTGCAGACCTCAGTCTGATCATTGCTTGTATCCTTACTTATCCTGCTGTCTATATACCTATATCTAGTATCATTCAGCCATTCTTCCACCTGGATTTCCTATGCCCTGTTCACAAGTGTGTTAAAGGAATATCAGCTAAAGATGCTAGGAAGAATAGATGTACCTCTTTGCATATGCAGCAGAAAGGGCTAGGGGAGGGCCTGGGGGTCTTTCCTGAGGAGACAGTTTACTAGATGTTGACTCACTCAGGGATTTTGGCATGGGGGTCATGTCCACTTTGTCAAAATAGTAATACATTCTCATGGTATTTGTGGGAGCCACAGTGACATACTCAACACCCTTGTACTAATGAAATTTCATACTTGGTCTTGAAGAACTTAGCAGCATTTGTTCCATAGGGTCATGTTGAATTTGCTTGGTCCTTGACTCCATGTTAAGATGCTCTGCACTGGCAGAAGCACAGGTGTTCAGGCACAGCTGATTTCCGTCTTTCACATCGCCAGGGAATGAAGACTAAAGATCACCCTGGAGGTCAGTTCTCACTTGACTTCTGGATATAATAACTGACTTTGTGGACTGACTTGCCTGCATCACAGCCAGAATGAATAGCCAGTCAACTGCAGTTAACCTCTGGTGTTGACATGAGTGAAATTCTCCACATATCTGCGAAGACTGGCTAAGGAGTAGAAGCAACTTTAAGAGCTATCATAGACCACATTCCACCTCCTTCTGGAAATATACATTCCCCTCTCAAGGCCTTCATGTTTAACTCACTGTGCCAAGAAACTTGACTGCCGATACCTGGATTTAGGAAGTACTTCAGAAACGTCTGCAGGAGCCATCTTGACCCACACATTGCCTCTCAGTGAAATTGTCATAGACTTCTTTGATCAACCAGAGAACTGGAGCTCAGGCTATGCCAGTTTTGAGGAGCACTGGCAATATATACAAGGATGAATGCTGAAACATCTGTAGCTGTGAATATGGCGGGTATAAACCAATGACCTAGCAAAGGTACATATGTGATGAAAGTATCTACATTACACATTTCCCTGACACTATGTGGACGATCTTCCCTTTGAATGGAAACCAGTGTTCTTATAGTCCATTGGTTAGCTCAACATGAAGTTGGCAGAGAGTGGTGAAGAAGCTTCTTGCATGATGACATTTTCCCTTCAACATGCTGATGCTGGAATTATTGCGGATAAACTGATTCCTTATCAGCTATTCAAAGTTTTAATGCAGGCTGCAGTAGGAAAGGAAATTATTGCTCACGAGACCTTATCAGCAATGTGTGTAGGTGTCACCACTGGACTGGGCTTTATGGAAGTATGTATGTAAACATCTCTGATATCCCTTGCCACTCATGAAATTTCTCATATAGGCAGGCCACTATGAGCATAAATTGAAGGCACCTGGAAAACTGGAAGGGGAGCAAGTGGAAGATAAAGTGCACTGGATGTACTGACCTCCCCAAAGACACTTCTTTGATATATTGAGCACCAAAAGCAAGTGAATGACAAACAATACACTATTAGAGAGTCTAATCCGCTGTCACATGATGTTGAGTTATATAGTCTACACATAATTTACAAGGTGATACACACAAACATATAAAGATACGTATGCCAAGCCCTGAACCCTGACTGAGACAAGCATGAGGGCCATTACCATAAATGCTCAGAAGAGCTATTGTCCAGCGATTTGGCATTGATGTACTCCTTGTAGTGACAAATGTCCTCAGGTAGAAGTGGTGAGAGATTTGGACATGATGATGAAGGTGATGAAGCTGCAAAGGCATTAACATCTGAAGGAAGACAAGTAATTACACTCACCACTGTGAGGAAAATTGGATGCAGGCGCATTTTAGATGGCTAGTTCAAAAACTTCTACCTCAGCTTTGGTGCGATGCATTCTTGCACACAAGTAGAGCAGCTCTGAACCGGTATTGCACTGGTGAGAATTGTAACTGTCAATATCAAGGTATGTCCGGCCTGAGCAGATAACTCTGCTTTGCATGCCTCATTCAAGGCATCTTGAATGCTAGGAGTGACCCATGTGGTCAACAGGCAGAATGAGGGGTCAATAGACTTCAACAAGACAGTAAGCACAGCCAAGTAGGCAGATTAATGACAATACTGACATTCACAATGACTGATGTTTGGCATTCTAGGTGGCATGTATCAGTAAACTGGTGAAGAACTAGAGCTGTTCGACTGTGAGGGACATTTAAATGATGGAAGCCTTTTAGCTGGGGTGAGATTGACGCATTGCCTCCTAAGCCAACCTTCACACTTTTTATTCACAGCTGTCAGATAGGCTACTGCAGCTGCTGAATAGTGCACATCAGGTCTAGCAACACCGCATCTTGAGGTTACTGAGAGACGGCTGACATTTTGTGCGATTGGGACTGCAACACTGCACATTGCTAGTAGTAAGATGTCAGGTCACTCACTTGCATGTTAAAGTAAAGGAATGTTATGCATGATCCATTGCTGCTGCATGCAGTCGATAGCCTGGCTGCACAGTGACACTTCCAGCTGGCACCCATCCCTTTCCTCCTCCATAAAAGCTCGCTCTACAACCACACACAGTGTACTATCTCCCATAGTACTTTGCAGTGATTCCTCCCTCTGCGCCTCCAGTAAACACCCCCCAACCATTTGCCAGATGTCGCCAAGATAGACTCTACCTTTGAGCAAGAAGTAGAGCAAATAGCATTCAATCCAGACCTGCATTGAAAACCCTCAGGATGTGCAAAACGATATTTCAGTAAGATAGACTGGCTGTCTCTGTTGGTATGAGTCTTATGTATAAATCCAACCATTGTGGACCAGTGAGTATATTTGAGAGTTCAGACATGCCAATATGAATGGCTGAAGAATTGAACAGTGGAAGACAGGAGGGCAACATCATAAAATGTTGCAGAAATTATGTACAGGGCGTGTTGAATCCAAATCAAAAATCTTAGGATTCTCATTCAAAAGGGATTTGTACAGTTAAGCAATTGTTTGACACTGTTTGACAGCAGGGCATCAAAATGATTTCTCTGGCAATCAAAGCCCGATTTTATTGCAAGCAGATTGCAGCATGCTGGCCCTCAGAAAATAAAACTAGTGTTTCAACGTGGCATGCTTACATATAGTTGCATGTATATGCCTGACACCAGAACACATATGCTGTACACTAGTCGAGCATTTAATGAACCACCAATCCTGGATCAGAATGAAGGTGGGTTGTTTTATTTGGGAACCTGATATTTCAAAGACTCACCTGACTGGAAAGATAAGAGGCAACAACATTGCATGGCCTTGTAAACCTGTGCCCCCTGCCCCTGTCCCTGGGTGAGCGTGTGTATTGGTATAGCTGAATGTATTGGCATGTTTGCGACCAATTAATCTGGTCCTGACAAGGAGACTGGTGACATGAATTTGATTTTGATTGGAAATATTCAGAAAGAAATACATGAACTGCAGATAGGAAGTGTTGCATTCAAGCAATGAAACAGGACAAACAGACTAGTCAGCCAGATAAGAACCATGCAGGAGGATAGATGTTTTATCCTATCACCATGCTAGAATAGCACAGGAGGAATGGAATTCAAGATTTTGGTGTGAACAACCCAGAATACGAAGTCAATACATACCACTGAGTTAGTAATCACACCGCAGATCAAGACCTCAATCTCAAACCTATACAGTACAGTCCACGAAGCTTTGAAGCTGCTCTCTGTAAAAAATGGATCCTGACAGATAGGCCTAAGGCACTCTGCAATTGGTAGAATACACTCAACTGGGACAGATATTGTATGATACCATATGCAAAACTGCTGGTTGAACATGTAGTGCTTGTGACTTGTCGTAGAATGGATGAAGCACTGCATTTGATCTCCCTGCAATGTGGCCATTGCCTCCTCCCATTGAGTAGTACTATTCATCAACCATAACTGCCTTTGCCCATGCGTGAAACAGGCATAACACCAAATTAGTAGTATTTGAAAATGGATGCTCAGTGCTGAAAAGAACAAAGAGAACAAGGTGAGAGAATATAAAGGCATGCCATCTATGAATAAAATGCCTTGTGTACACCAAACACATTGCGCCAGCAGGAGTGATGATTTACTTCAAGAGCTTGTGGTATAATAGTCAGTCAGACAACTTCTTTTTCTCATGTCATGGTGCATTACAAATTATCAAAAGGAGCTGCACCACTGATATATCTTTGCTTCATCAATAATGACTACTGCTTGGGCTGTCGCTTTTGCACTCCTCCTGAACAGACTGGGATATGGCAGTTCATCATCGGCCTTACTCCAATTCACATACATTGCTTGCAGCATCTAAATAGGACACAGAACTCAGTTTCTGTAATGCCATTGCCAATGGAGGAGTTAAGCTTTGTCATTAATTCTGTTTGTTCCCTCCATGTCCATTCCAGTCGAATAGAGCACATTTTTTTGTGCTCTTCTAGATAACCCATCAATAAGACTATGGCGCTGCAATGTGTAATGAAGCAAATTCATACCTCAAAGAGGGTAATTGAAAGTAAGCAGAGATGACTGGTGATAATGTTTGTCAATTTTCACTACATAATACTTAGTCCAGGTTCTTATCCGAAATAAGGAATGCTGACCTTTATACCCACATCTATCATATGCGCATCTTGCATTCCAACAAGTCTTATCGGTAGCCTTAACCCTCCAAGGGTACACTGCTACCTCTGTGTATGCTTCTCTTCTGCTGCTGGAGGCACATAGGCAGCACGGGTATCGAAATTTGCGTTCATCATGGTACTTCTCAAAGTTCAATGGTGGAACTTTCTTTCCCTCATCATCATTGGGCCTGCATTTTTGGAGGTATGTTAATGTTCAGAGTTGTAGCAGATTTTAATAGTGTCTCACCAGCACCATTCAATCATTGATTTCAACATGATATCATAATGGAGGAGGGCAAAGTCGCAGGTCATGGTCTCTGTAGCAAGTTTGATGAACATTAGAGTGGTTTTATGACAGTTTGGTGGGGCAGTAATTGTAGAAGAAAGTGAAGATGGGGTTTCTATTGAGTCGGTCACTGCAGCAAGGCTTTTTGCTCTTTATGGGACTTTTAATCTTACCAAGCTGGTCCAACTTTGTCTGCTATAATCAAGTCTGTTCACCCTCTGACAGCCCCACCAGTGCCGCCAGGGTTTTAACCTGTGGGAATATAGCTGCCTAGGCTTCTCATGTTGCTTGTCCATGGATAAAAAATGGGGAGTCCTTTTAATTTAATTTAATTTTTGCAGGCTGGGCTCACACTTCAACAGCTCCGAATGCATCTCACTGGTTCATCAGTGAGGTCTTTCAAATGCACTTGTATGCGCGAGTTCACTCAGGAGAATGCCTACACAAAGCATCAGCGATCGTGTGCAAAAGGTAAGAAACAGTTATTTTCTGCTTTATCAAAGGCAAAAGACCTCCTAGGCTCTGCAAAGCGAGCCCGACTGGATGCTAATGGTGGTAGACAGGATGCACATGTTAGTATGGAATCATCAAGTATGCAACTGCACCATCCACAGCTCCTGTCCTTGCCCTCTGACCATGCCAACAAGGCACTGAGTGAACAATCTTCCAATGTTTACTCAGCAGAGTATCCCACCCTGGAGGTGCCATGTGCAGGCTCTTCATTGCAGAGCAATACGCCCATTTCCACCCCTAATCTTAACGCAGCGCCTGCAGAGGTAGACGATGATTCCTCATTGGCACAGTGCAGAACCCAACATGTTGATGTTCAGATGCCACTACACTATCAACAGTGTGAGGATATACTCCCACAACCTCCCCCGAGCATTCCAAGCCAAGTTGCCCCACTCCGAGAGTTTAACCTGCCCTCAAATCCCAGCAACATGCCTACCATGACTTATATGCTGTTGCAATCTACTCCTTTCCATATGGCCAGGAATGTTTTTGGACTCATACATCAGTTCTTCTCTTCAACCCCCCCATCTCATGATCCGGAAGAGGCCACAATGCTTCGAGATATCAGCTCTATCCCCACTGTTGCTGCACCAGATCTGGATGATCTTGCTGAGCCTCACAGCCCATTTTACCCATACCCTAACCAATCATCCTTTAAACTCAGACATTGGTACTGGAACGGTCAGGTGCAGAAGTCACACCAGAGCTTCAAGGAATTGCTTGATATTGTTGGATGTCCAGACTTTGATCCTGGCAATGTCCAGCACACACATTGGGACAAAATCAACTTGCAGTTAGGTGCAAGTGTTGACAACAAGGGGGGAGATGAATGGGAGGATGAGGATGCGGGTTGGCATAAAATGCAAGTGGTCATCAAAGTGCCTTTCTCTTGGACTACAGCTCAACCCGATGCTTGACCTTATGTCACAGCGGACCTTTACCATTGGCCTCTTGTGTCGGTTATTCACAAGAAGCTTGCAAATGCTCATGATGATGAACATTTTCATTACGAACCATATCAACTGTGATGGCAACCCTCCTATCTGCCCCATGAAGTGAACATTCAGGGCGAATTGTACACCTCGCCAGCCTTCATGGATGTACATTGCAAGCTTCAGGCATCTCCAGCAGAAGCAGGATGCGATTTGTCCCATGTGGTAGCTGCACTCATGTTCTGGTCTGATGCTACACAGCTAACAACATTCAGTAACATGAAATTGTGGCTGGTATACATGTATTTTAGAAACGAGTCGAAGTACCATTGTTGTAGACCGTCCTGTTATTTGGGCAATCATCTAGCTTACTTTCAAAAGGTATGGTAGTCATTCTATCAGTTTTCTGTACTAAAACTTAGTCTCTGCAGCTTCCAGACTCATTCAAGGATTTCATGGGGACTTATACTGAAGGCAAGGGAATTGGCCACAAATGCACAACACATTGTCACTGTGAATTGTTCCAGGCTCAGTGGAAAGTCTTACTTGATGACAAGTTTTTAGAGGCCTATAAATATGGGATTGTGATTCTCTGTTGTGATGGCATCTCATGTAGATTTTACCCATAAGTTTTTACTTACTCTGCAGACTATCCAGAGAAGTGAGTCGTGGATTCTCATCTATGGAATTTGAAATCTCATTTAAGCTAGGGTCCTCATTGCCACTATCCGACAGTTGGGAGGTTGCCCTTGCTCGTGGTGTCTTATACCAATGAAGAGGTTTCACTGTCTGGGCACAAGTTCCAATAGGCAACAGTGTGTGACCCTCGCGTGTTCCAATACCTCAAGGAGTCAGTTGGTGGCCACTGCACAAGACCTCATCTACAAGAGCAACTTAGGTGTAGACAGTGTAGCAGTTGAATTACTTAAGTCTAATTTGTGGGTGCTGAACACTGTAAGAATGGCCATCAGTTTATTGTCCTACCTTCACTAACCTTCAATGAGAACACATTTTTGGACTCTCTGAGTTCATTCAGATTCAATATCTTTATTGCATTGGTTGTCAATCTTCTGCACAAGGTTGAGCTTGGAGTGTGGCAGATGCTTCTAGTCCATTTGCTAAGAATCCTTACCACTTTGAACAAGGACCTGATTCATGAGGTTGACAGGAGGTATGCTAAATGTCTATGTTATAATGACTTAGTGTGGTAATACTCAGTTTTAAAGGTATAGACAAGTTCCCCCATTTGGACTGGCAACCATTAGGAGGTTTTCTTCACATACTTCTGAGATGTCAAACATGGCTGCATGAAACTTTGAAGATCTTCTCCAGGTATGTACTCAGAATGATTCTGATATGTCTCTGTGGACTAATTTTATCTTAGTGTTCTATCCCTGTCTTTGACAGCCTATTCCCTGACACTCACAACAAGATTATCATTAGTCTCCTTTTCACTCTGTCACACTGGCACGGACTTGCCAAACTTCGCATGCACTCTGACCTCACCTTGAAGATACCCAATAAAACAACGACCAATCTTGGCGAGCAATTTCATCTGTTCAAGGAGATGGTGTGCATTTCATACCACATGCAGGAGCTCGACCGTGAAGTTGATGCAAGATCTCACCAGCAGGCAAAGGAAGCGGCCAAGCAGGCTGGGAATGGCAAGGGGAAAGGGAAAGAAAAAACAGAGGCCAGTCCAGAGCAGTCGCAAAATGTTCCTAGACCCAAGCAACCATGGAAGAAGAAGTCATTCAATATTCAAACTTATAAGTTCCATGCACTAGGGGATTATGTGGCCTCCATCCATCTCTTTGGCACAATGGATTCATACAGCACCAAACTGGTAAGTTCCAAACTGCCATCCATTTAGTCATTGACCTGATTTACATCAGGGAGAGCTGGAACTTTGTATGCTGAAAGGCAGATACCGTTGCACTGATAAAAGAGCATTTGTTCACCAACTGACTCAGATCAAGCTCTGAGAGACTTGCTTGCACCGCATCAAGCAATGGCAATCACAGTGAGGCCCTGGTGTAGAGGTACATGAAATGGCAAGTGATCCACAGCTACACCATCATATCAGTCAAAGTGAGAGAATGTTCGACGAGCTTGGTCAGTACCTCTGCAACCACTTTGGAGATCCTGCTATAAAGGTTCATAGCTTCTATGACTTGGTGACCATTATGCTGAGATATCACACAGGATTTCCTTCCTCAATTGAAAGAACATATTTTGAACTGTCTTGAGCCAGAAATTGCTGAATTGCTCACAGAGATATTGGCCCCTTCTGATCAAGACAATTCAATTCTCTTCAAGTGTAATCAACTTTATCATCATAATCTCACGAGGTTTAATTATACCACCTATGATGTTCACAGGGCTCAAGATGTCGTAAATCCATGGACTCCACATTGCAATATTATGCTACTGAAACACCACAATGATGATGGGCACAGTGGTGAGTACTGTTATGCCAAAGTCATCGGCATACATCATGTCAATGTTGTTTGCCTCATGAACATTTACAAATCTCACTGAATCGAATTTCTCTTCATTCAGTGGTACAAACCTGTGCAAGATCACACATGGGATACCTCTACTTTGGGCTGCATTCACTTACAGCCTCTAGCACACCAGAATGTGTTTGGTTTCATAGACCCAGCAGTCGTTCTCAGAGCATGTCATATTATCCCAGTGTTTTCTCAACACCAGTGCAATCCGGGTGAATGTGGAATTTCCCCACTGGCAGGAGACAAGCATGATTGGCCTGAGTATTATGTTAACAGGTGAATGAATTCAGATTGCCTGATGATAATGATTGCTAATAGTAGAAACACACTAGCTTTGTTGACTGGGACACTCTTATGCGCTTTCATTATGGGCTTGGGACCAGTCATGTGTACTCTCACAAGGAAAGGGCCTACCTTATTACACATACAACAGCATGGACAGAAAATGAACCTTTGGGAAGTGGGGAAACGCTCAGGGAAAGCATGCATTGACGAGGTCCTGCTAATGATGATGATGACGATGAACAGGATGATGACAGAGATCATGTTGGCACAGAGGAGCTTGATTTCTTTGATCAAGGACTCAATGCCAGCACAGAGTCACTCACCCAGGTGCTGTATGAAATGTTTATGACTAGCCATACATTTGATTATGAGAATTAATAACACCACTACATTCTTCGCTATGGTCATCCCTCAGGTGACTCCTTGGTATACATTTACTTTATTGCCAATCCCTCTTACTTGCCCTGGCACCTCTTTGCAATCCTTCCTCCCTGGCACTCTTGTGATGTGTTGCTAATCCCTGGACCTGCCCTGGCACATCTTTACCACATTGCCAATTCCTCGACTCGTTTGGGTACTTTACCACATTACCAATCCTGATGTGCCCTCGCTGATCCCTGGTGCAGTGTTAATAATGCTTAGCAATTGAAAGTAATCACGAGTGGGCCTGAATACTTATTAAGGCCTTGTTGATGCTATTTCCTCCATCTTCCTAGTCCCTCCACACTGGCAAGATGCAACTCTTAACAGTGCCAGCCAGCAGTCCAATTTACATGTATGTACGGACAATCAATCAAGTTCTGAGACTTCTTCCCACTAGCATAGGTGCAATCTGCATTGCAAATCATTCGCATCATCGCTGATGGCCTCTTCTTTTAGAATGGAGAGGTTCACTATCATCAATTAGTGGTCACTTTAATTGACTCTTGTCTTCCAGCCTTTCCATGGCCTGTCTGGCCAATTCTTATTTATAGGATACATCAGACATGCATGCCAACTCTCACCCATATATGTGAGGCTAGCATCATCATTCTTAGAGTCAATCTTTCAGATCATGGTGTTCATTTACAGTGGCCTGAAGAACATCTCGCTTTCACATGTCCAGCCCATAATATTGTATGACATGTTGGATTTTTACTCATTGTGAATGATAACACACAGTTTTCTATCTACAAGATAGAGGTAAGAGTTCTATTGTCCGCTAAGTTTGCATTTGATAGGATGAACCCATAGGACAGTGGATCTGCTTTTCTCAATGATCATAGGACCGATTTTTGTGCGCCAAACTTACATGGGGGCATCTCTCCCATCTGGTTGGTGAGTAGCCCTCCAAAGACTAGCACATTACCAGATTCATCATGCCACATGCAAAACAGCTTGACCAGTTAGCCAATATTCAGTTCACCCCAGCAACATACCCAGATGGATTCCCTCCTCCTGCCCCTCTCATACCCACTGATATTCTGGCTTGGCAGACCTCATTCCCTCTGCCATTGGACTCTCAGGTACAAATTTCTCAGATGACATTCTACCAGCCCCTAGATTTTGAATACAAGCCTACTCTCCTGGAACTGACCTCCATATTTGATCACTTACCCATACCCACTTTACCGGACGATGACAATTCCAATATCATGAGCCTCATTAGTACTCAGTTGTTCAGTGAGGTGCAGCCTCCCCACCCAGATCTTCCTTGGAGACATACTGCCCAAGGTGATCCACTTGACAAAAGTCAAAAGCTATTGCTCAAAGGTTTGTTGGCAGCATCACAATGGGGTCACTCAGTTAAACTGGCAAAATACCTTTTTATCAGGCATTTTCTGGTCAGAATGCCCATCAATCCATTCTTTGTTCCTGCAGCAGCCTCCAGGCAGTTGATCACAATGAGCTTCTTGAGAGCTCTCCACTTTAACCAAAAAACTTATGAGCAGCGAGCCATGTGAGTGTTTGCCCCTCATTCTAAATGTTACCAACTAACAGCATGATTAGTGACAATTGTGAATGACAATGGGAGTGAGACTGTTGTGGAATGGGCATACTTGCATGACCATGTAAGCCTGTTCCAGTGCCATGAATACCTTCACTCACTACCAAATGTTATTGGCAGTTTCTAGACTTCTACATTGACATTACTTCAGAGCTTAGGAAGATCACATGAGGTAGCACATCCCCCTTGGCTGGGTTTGCAGATGATGAAGATAAGAAAATGGAGAAGATTTTTGATCTGATTGTCACATTCAATTCAGCTGATCAAAAACAGGTAAGGGACCATGGAGGCTTCTGTAATTGAGGCTTAGGACTTTTTATCTGCCAGGTACAAGGAGCTATCTGCGACCTGATTGGAACACAAGCCTTCAAGGAGGTCCTCTGGGCTGTGTTACTCAAACCTATCACTGAATTAGCTGAAGGCAATGCAAGATTAGCAGACCTATACCCCGATGCCATTCAAACTTGGATGGGTTACCTATGAAAGGGGATCATAGGCGTGCTGATCACTCTCATAAGCTTTTACTCATTTTACCCTTCCTCATACTAATGACAAAAATCCTGCCTTTGTATTAGATGTATCAAGCATTTACCCTGCAGATACCAGCTGACTCTACTAATTTAAAAGTGCCTGAGTTATATCCTAGAATTATGGCTGCCCTGGGTGAGATGTATATGCATCCAGACCGCCTCGCCACCTTCTTCCAGGTAGTGTGTGAGCTCCCTTCACTACAGTCAGTCCTTCATGTAGATTTGAACTTCGCTCACTGTCATATATCTTTAGGAAAGCAAACGTCTTGGTTATGGATCCCAAAAACAAAGTCCCAAAACTCATGACAGACAAAATGGGAGTGAGATGGATGAAGACTTTGAATGATCTTGGGCCTATAGATGTTGCCTTTACCTCCAACTTTGAAGTCCCGCATGCACAATTCATCTTTCCAGTGCCTAGCAATGATGCACAGCTGCATATCTCATACTTCATGATGTCTTGATGGAGTTGTCATGATTTCAAGCTTTTGATATTGTTTTCCTTATGTGTACCAGTAGCTCAGAATTGCTTATTCAGATAGACGTGGCAGTGAAATTACATGTAGGATGAGACACAGCTTACACCTTACACTGGAAATTGGCATTTGGGCATGTTTGTTTGGCTGTATTTGGTCTAATTGGTCCCAGTATAGTACGTCCTTCACAATCACTATTACTACACAACTGATAATGCCCCATATTAGGAATAATCACAGTAAGTATACTGCTCAGATTTTGCCAATTGCAACTACCATTCACATTAGGCATGTCTCACGTCATTTACAGACCTCAGATCAGCAATGGTCGAGTAAGTCTTTCTCATGCAAATGATCTAGTACCCAAACTCACATTTAACAGACACAGCTAGAGTTATTAGCAGCAAATACGGTACACATAGTAGTACTGCGTCACTGTCGTGGAGCCTGACTTCAGTACCCAAGGTGGCCGCTGCTCAGCGAGCACCTGGTCCAATCAGAAGATTGATGAGTTTCTGCGCTGACTTTTGCACTCGCGCAGTGCAGCAATTGAAATCGCTTATTCGGAGGGGTAAGTTCTCTCCTTGCAATCGTTCACACAACTAACAAAATGTCCTAGGGATGAATTTGCTGCAGTAATGACCTGATGACTCCATATGCATACCATCACACACGCACTCACCCCACAGTACTATCTACTAGATTTCTGGTAGTACTCACTATACCATTGTACAAAGCTCCCCACTCCTAAAGCACTAACAATCCATGTATCATGAGATCTTATAAAATGCTTTATAATCTAGCAGACACTATATATAGCATACATACACTACATACTAATAATCGAACAGCAGTACTACACGACCGCAATATCGAGTTTCACAGTTTTTTGATCTGTTCGATTTGAAGGGTCCTATATCTAGTAGTATTTTACGCTGATCCAAGTCCAAAAATTAAGAGAATCGGATAGCGAGCGAGCGAGATAAGGCGAGATATGCATTGCTATATCATTGCAAATTTCATTGCAAATTATATTTTGTAAATAATGCCATGTGAAAAATTTTAGTAGCACTGCCACATGTTCAATGAAACACTACCGACTATTACATTGACGAGACACCTTTCATAGTTGACTGCACATCCCAAGATATATTATCATTCAAGTCAAATCCCACCTGCTGAACATCGTCTTCGAA
>MU172945.1:50777-73075 GCA_016695475.1 Suillus decipiens
TCTACACGTGCCATCTGAAGGGAAGCGTTCTGAGTCTGGCGTCCTGTGTCGAAAAAAACGAAAAGGTCGTAGTCGGAACACGTAGTGGTGTTCTTCTACAGAAATAAAATTGCACAAATTCGCATTTTTGGTAGTTTCCAACTATTAATAGAAATAAATTCTCACCTCAATAGCCAGCGCTCCTACGTCGGATTAGAACCCGAAGCGGGTATTCCCACTGCTCTGTCACCTCGGGATTTGGATGATTTGCCACTGGTTATGTCGCACCCTGTCCGGACCTGATCAAATTCTTGTTTCTGCAGTGATTGGTAATTGTAAACAAGCGAATTGTAAATTCCTCTTGCCAGCATCAAAAGCAAAAAGTCGAATCCGCTCGCGATAATTCGGATCGCAACTACCATTTCATACGTGCCACGGTCATCGCGTTCGTTGGCATATAATGTATATAATGACCCATGGACTACTGAGTATGATATTACTTTCCAGTGAGCCATGTTTCTCACTGCATCCTTACCGACACTTTTCCTCGCTTTGTCAATCACGGGATCGCCCGTTGTTGAAGTTCGCAATTCCCTCATCACACTGCCCCTTGCCAGGAGGCTAAACTTTTCCAATGGTACTATCGACTTCTTGCAGCGCGATAAAGCTCGTCTGGCGGCCCTCAGGGGCTACAGCACGCATGATCGACGTGATGATGGCAACGTTCCTGTGAAAAGCTCGGTTCTCGATTACCGGGTACAAGTTGGCATTGGCGAACCCCCCACAACCTGTCAGTTCAATACTGAGAAAACATGTACCTGCTAATGCATTATTGAAGACAACTTGGTTGTCGACACTGGCAGCGCGATCACATGGGTTGGCGCCGCCACTACATACAAGATAACCGACACCAGCGTCATGTCTGGACGGCGTGTAGGTGTAGACTATAGTCCTGTGGATACTGGCACACAGTCCTCCTTCTCTGGTATGACATACAACAATATCATAAGTTGAACACTTGAATACCTACAATTATCTGTAGGACCTATCTTCTACGATACTGTTACTCTCGGTGGTAAGCTCACCGTCACCTGGTTCCAACTTGGTGTTGCTTCTACTTGGTCGGGCTTCGGTGAAGATGAAGACGGTATCTTTGGCATCGGACCTGAAGACTTGTCACGCGGAATTATCGAGAATGACCTAGATGGCACGATCCCGAGTTTCACTGACTACTTGTATCTGCAAGGCAAGATTGATCGGCAGGTTATTGGTGTCTTTTTCCAGCCCGTCACTAGGGAACCAGAAAGCGAATTCGGAGAGCTCACCTTTGGTGGAACGGACTCTACCAAGTATGTTGGTGACATTGCATACACGTAAGCTACCTAAGCTCTTAGATCAATCCAGACTGATAGTAATTATTTTGTTCCAGTCCTATCACCGCTACGCCACCCTCATCGCGCTATTGGGGTATCAATCAGAGGATCACCTACGACCAGACGCTGATCTTGGGCTTCACTGCTGGTGTCGTCGATACTGGCACCACCCTTCTTTACCTTTCCTCCGGTGTGTATTTAGAGTGCAGCGAGTAATAATTGTCTAATCAGCGTTCGATAGATGCCTTTCAGAATTACGAGGCTGCAACCGGCGCTACTCGGGATCAGGCGACTGATCTTCTCCGTATTTCCCCCAACCGGTATGATGCCCTACGAAATTTGAACTTCTATATTGGCTATGTATGTCAATTCTGTCAGCCCTTCCATCCCTTGTTCACCATTTTGCACAGACGATGCTGAGTCTCACCCCTGATGCCCAAATCTGGCCTCGTTCTCTCAACACCAGGCTTACTGGTGGCGTTGTCGGTGCCATATATCTCATCGTTGGAGACCTTGACGCGCACTCTGGCCGAGGGATGGACTTTATTATCGGCTACACATTTATCCAGCGCTTCTACACTGTATTCGATGGCTCCAGCTCCCTCATCGGTTTTGCGCGAACCCCGTTCACTTATGCCACCACCAACCTATTGTTATGAAATTGCCAGAGTATAAAAAGGATCGTTTTTCAGTTGTCAAGTGGCATACGGATTTGTATGGACTCTTACATAGGCTATGGTCTTATTCCTTGGTTGGGTTTCTGTATGACTAGATTGTAGCAATATAAACAATCCTGCACCTGTACTTGACCGGGTAATGGCTTGTTAGACACAAGCCATTATGCATGGCAATCTCTAACCTTTGAGGTGATGCATTATCCCCTCGAGTGTATGTATAGTAGTGTTCTCACTGGTGTCCGCAATGCATAATGCCCTCGACTGTCTTGACTCTTGTGCCTTGCTTGCTCCTAGTCATTTGCGGTTGTTCCTGACTGCATCCTTTATAAGATTACGATCCCGGAGACCGATGCAATGTTTATATATATAACTACCAACAGAAGAACCGACATCATCCTATTCAGGGCACCATCACTTCTGGCCCAGGTAAGCTTGCAGTAACTGCACGCCATTTTTTCAGACAGTTGTCCCACGGAACCGCAGACTGCAGCTGCCTTGCATCCCACGGAAATCAGTAAGAATGGTCCAGACCCAGAGACTCGTTTTACATATGGAGTCAAAGCAAATAGGCTTCAAGACTTGCTGATCACCCCCGGCAAACCACTAACCCAGCTCCCGCGCACAAAGTCCACTCAACAAACGTTTTTTCTTGTCCGTCCATGGGATCGTCGTCTCCTGGAGGAGCTTGACTTTGCAGACGATGCGGGCAGCGTGGGGGAATTGTCCGAGCCCGGGTCTCGGTCAGACGGCTCTGACGAGTTTCTTGGCGGTCCGTCTGTAGAAGAGGAGCATCACTCACGAGCGTTGCGAGTGATGGTTCACCTTGGTCAGCCTTTCTGTGCGTTTTTGCTAGCGCAGGAGCGTGTCGGAGAATACAAGAGAATCGCGTCGGACCATAAGATCATTGCACAAGTCAAAGACATAGCTTCCATCGACAATATAGATGTCAGCTCCATAGAAATATTATAGTTGTATTTAAAGACCAGATCTTGTCGAGAGGTACTCATCTGAACCTAACTTATGGTTGTGAGTCAATTGCGTGCAGTGCACGACCACTCTATTACAGCTTTGTATGGGCTTTGATGGCGGTGTGAACGTTTGGCGTACAGGGTAAAACTAGTGGGAGGAGAGGTACACTTGCAAGACGGTAAGGGGAACCTGAGTGAACAAGGAGGACTTCTAGACAAGGATTCGGTGAAAAGGCTGGCTTGCCAACTGACGAAAGCTTCACTTTCGTGGTGCGATGGGGAAGGTCTGGCTTTTCCAGACCGCGTCTACACGTGCCATCTGAAGGGAAGCGTTCTGAGTCCAGCGTTTGGTGTTCAAAAACGAAAAACGTCGGACGCAGACTTGGAGGGACAGATTCGTTGAGCGTGCTGCGGCTAGATGGATGAAGCAGATTATGAAAGCATGAGACTAAACCAAAAACACGCTGGTGAGACTAAAGAGAAGGGTCAAGAGACGAAAAGCGAAGGAAGTCGGAGACAAAGTTCTAAGTTGGAGAAGCACTTTGAATAAATTTACATGACAGATTAGAAAGGTCGCACAGGTATGGAAAGCCAGACCACCGCGCTCTACTCCAAGGCTTCCACTTCTCAGAACCTTCCTAGTAAGTTAAGTGCTTCCATTGGCCTCCGAACACCCTGTGCGACCATTCTAATACGTCATGTAGAATTATTCCTGCTATCATAAGGGAGTTGGGTTGTATCATGTTTTACCACTGGGACCTCATTCAAATCGGTCGTCTTTCTGCGTCTGTTGCTTTTGACCTTAAATCGTATTCTTCTCTCGTCTTCTTTGATTGCTCGTTCGCTCGGCCAAGTTCACGTTTCGCTGAAATCCCCATGGCCTCAGTGATCCATTGCTGTACTCACTACCGGTGTCGAGTTCGAGGTTGCGATGTTATCTTTAGGATGGACTGGATTGCTGCGTGGCCACCATTTTTGGCCCTCACTTGTGGGAAGATGAGACTCCCGTCTCCAATCCTCCATGTCTGGCATTCAAGGTGGTGACAGGGTCTCATTGTCCTCGTTTTTTAGTATTTGCTGATTGCCTTCTGTGTTTCTAGAAACTTCATGTATCCTTAGTGGTAATGTCAATCATATTGAACCTGCTGCTAATAATGGCGAATAGAATTATCTCAGTCTTCGTCCCTTGTCGGGACAATTGTATTGTCTCGTAGACGTCAGACTCGAACTTTATTGTCCATGTCATCTTTTTCGGGCGGTATCAATCAGGGTCCCCATAAGTTTTCAACTCGAGAAGTCTTGTGAGTCGCCAAGTGGAAGAGTTACTTAAGACTTTAACCTGGTCAGTGTGGTTACCACAACAGAATCAATATATTTCTCTTGAACTACAGTATTTTTCTATCGAAACACACTTTGGCATTTGTTCATGGATGGTTTCTTTGGAAGATCATCACAACTAATCTTAGCTAGGTGGTTGCAACAACAGAATCAAAATCTGTTGCTCTTCCACTGTGCAGCTTTGAAACCTGTCGACGACAAGTTTTTTTTCTATCGGAACACACCTTGACATTCACTCATGGATGGTTTCTTTAGAAGGCCATATTAACGGGTCTGAACCAGGTGGTTGCCACAACAGAATCAAAATCTGTTTCGCTTGGATTGTACAGGTTCGAAACCTGTTGAACTACAGTTTTCTACTGCAACATACTTTGGCATTCGTTCATAGATGATTTCTTTAGAAGTTCATTATAACTGGTCTTAGCCAGATGGTTACCAGAGCAGAATCAAAATCTGTTTATCATCCGATGTGCGGGTTTGAAACCTGCCAACAACAGGGTTTTTTGTATCGGAACACACCTTGACACTCACTCGTGAATGGTTTCTTTGGAATTTCACGGCAACTGGTCTAGTCTGGTAGTTGCTAAGACAGAATCAAAATCTGTTTCTCTGGCATTGTCCAGGTTCGAAACCTGCCGACGACGAGGTTTTTCTACCGGAATACCTTCACATTCACTCGTAGATGGTTTCTTTGGAAGTTCCCCGCAACTGGTCTAGTCTGGCGGTTGCTACAACAGAATGAAAATCTGTTGCTCTTGGACTGTAGGTTTGAAACCTGCTGACGACGAGTTTTTTTTATCGGAATACACCTTGACATTTACTAGTAGATGGTTTCTTTACCACCTCACCGTAACTTGTCTTAGCCAGATGGTTGCTACAACATAATCAAAATATGTTTCTCTCGGACTGTGCAGGATCGAAACCTGCTGAGGCTTTTTTTATCAGAACACACCTTGATATTCACTCATCGATAATTCACCGCGACTGGTCTAGTCTGGTGGTTGCTACAACAAATCAAAATCTGTTTCTCAGGTTTGCCGACCGAGGTTTTTTATCGGAACACACCTTAACATTCACTCATGAATACTTTCTTTCTTTGGAAGTCAACTGTAACTGGTCTAGCCTGGTGGTTGCTACAACAGACTTAAAATCTGTTTCTCTTGGATTGTGTAGGTTCGAAACCTGCCGATAACAACATTTTTTTCCAAGCAGAACACCTTGTCACTGATAAATAATTTCCTTAGATATTCATCTGAACTGGTCTTAGCCCCTGTCCAAATTGTGGTCGCAAATATTTGCTCCATGGCGAGTCATGCGTCCAAAAGTTGAGACACTAATTATATCGGGTGTTGTGACTCGTAAGGCCGCCGCAGGTTTAATGTAGTTCCTCTTGGGGCTTAGTCGATTGCGTATTGGATGGATTGGTGTCTGCAGATGTGTCTGCGATATCAGGCACTGATCTATGGACCACCGCACAGAGTATCTATAGCGATTTTGAAATGCACTCGCGATCAAAAAGAACTTTGCAGGTAGAGTCCTATAAACGATCTTTGCTATCGGGGCACATAGAAGGTGTGTCTAAATCATCGCGATCACTGTTCATCGTGACCGAGGTGGAATATTTGTCTGAGCCAAAACTTCTACTAGATCTGGAGGCCATCATTAATATTGCGTTTTGGCATAGTTTATGCTTCGCAGGCACACATTATTCATTGTCTGATATATTTCTATTTCTCGCAGCTGAAGCTCCAGGCCTGTACACGCATTAAATAACTGAAGGTCGATATATTTTATATTTTTCGAACAGTCGCGAGTCGCACAAGGTGTTCGGAGGTCAATAGAAGCTATTTACCTTACTAGGAAGGTTCTGAGAAGTAGAAGCCTTGGAAGTAGAGCACGGTGGTCTGGCTTTCCATACACAGGGTGTTCGGAAGCCGAAGGAAGCACTTCTTACCTTACTAGGAAGGTTCTGAGAAGTGGAAGCCTTGGAAGTCGGTCTGGCTTTCTATACTGGTGAGACTAGTAAGGAGAATTCAAGGATCAAGAGAAGGAAGTCGGAGACAAAGTGCTAGGTTGGAGAAGCACCCTGCAGTTAGTAGAGGTGGGCGGGAGTAAAACTTTGTGCGTATATAGAGACCTTTTGTGCCGTACACCCGTACACTTGTTTCAAATCGCTTAACGCTATCATTTGAATTTTGAGAGCTTGTTAGAACCATAATGTAATCGACCATGATCAATCAACTCTATCGTTGAACGTACCTCTATAACATAATCGTACCAACGTATGTTTTAGTATTGACAAGGACAGTTGATAATACCATTCCACCATGCTCATCAGATCAGACCCATTCTAAATCCCTCTATATATAGAATTCCTAGTATGACATATCTTAATCAATACATATCACACGACAGCAGCTTCAACTGACCACCTAGCCAGGTGGAAGCATACTAGCATCCACAACACCAATCTCGTCCGCCGTATCATCAGAATCATCCGAAGAGTGCGTGATAGGCGTCCGCGGCATCGCCATAAGACCTGCACACAATCAACACGACTCGCACGAACACTCCAAAAGACAAGACCTACCAGTCCGAGCCGATTCCAAAATCCCAAATGGTTTGAGCAAACTCAAAAACGCGATGACGCGGTTCGTTTTTGCAGTAAGCTCGACTATGACGCTGTTCTCGCTCACATCCACAATCTTCGCTCCGAATTGGTCGGATAAGACGGAGATGGATTGGAGGTGCTGGTGTTTAAGGCGGAGGGCCTCAGAGGGCGTCAACGGGGGTGGACTATGCGTCTCCACATAAGAATTTGGGTGCGCACTACGCTCAAAATTGTGGGCGAGCGTGGTTTCTTTTTCGAGTTTAGTCTCGCGATGAGGTGGGTGGGGACCACGCCTCGGTTCATGCGAGGGTCCGCCTACGAGTTGGTCCTCCAAGTACTCAGGACCGAGGATGGACACTTTTACGAGGAGCAATTCACGCGTGATAACACGGGTATCTGTATAATCGAGAACAGCCCATACAGGCACCTATTGTGCGATGAGAAAGGCGGAAGAGTGTCGTGCGAGAAAACGAAAACTTACGAGGTCTTCTAGCTGTCTCCTTGCCTGCTCCACTACTCCATCCTGTCCACTAATGACGATGGACATGCGACTCAGGTCCCGAATTTCAGTCCGGCACACGACCAGAGAGTCGATGTTGAACCCACGTCCAGCAAGAATACCGGATACGCGGGATAACACACCAGGTTCGTTTTGTACCAGGCAGTTAAAGATATGTCTATGTTAAACTCCATCAGCAAAGTCGCAAAAGTTTGGTTTGCGAATAAAACACACTTTTTAAAGGGCTGCAGACTCGGAGGAGGGGTGTTATAGAGGATGTTCGTCACAGCCTCTTCTGCACTTTGAGATCTTGGAAGGTCCGTAGCAGGAAGAGGTGGTGGACGCATCCGTTGTGCTGTTTTGTAGTCCAGCGCAGAGGTCGAGTCATCGATGGGTCGTGGTGGTTTTGGTGCATCTTCAGGAGCGCGAAGGCGCGTCGAAGTAGAGAAAAACCGCGAGTTTGTTATACGAGATGCGCCGCGCAATCGGAGTGCATACATTGGTGGTGGCCAGAAGAACAGCTTGCTCGCAAAACTGACTCATAAAATCGCGTCAATCAAATTTGCTTAGTAATACGTATGCTAGAGAGCGCTTCCAGACAATGATCCCGGGTAACTTTACGATCGTAAACACGAAAGATATCTACCGAACAGGGCGAGATTCCCAAAAAGATTGTGCATATACAAAAGTTCAAATATGCAATAAACTGCGTGGTATAAAATTGAGAAGCTGTAATTAGTATGGAAGAGAATCTTAGTTAAAATTAGCTCGACGAAGCACTAGTTGGTTGATCAACAACCTGGAGAAAGTAAAAACGCGCAGCGTCACGGTTTTACATGACAAATTTTTTCATGCTTCAACTTCCCATCTTTTCGCGTGAGGCTTTTGCCGCAATACGAGCATTGGAAACGCGCCTTGACGTGAAGCGTGATTATGTGACGAGGAACGCTAGCTGCTTGCATGCAGCACTCGCACCCAGGCCACGGACAACGAATGACTTCAATACGCTTCGCACGTAGCACGTGGACGCTGCGCAAGTGCGTCGTGATGAAGCCTTCATTGCACGGGATCATTGCGTTGCAACACGTTCCGTCACTCGATAGCAACGGGCAACGAAAGAGTTCCGAGTCGTCGGACACCCTATCTTCATAATGCAGTTCTCGACCGTCAACAGAAAGAGGCACGTGCGACTCTGGGGGTACTGAAGGAGATGTGGGATCCAGGACGAACGGCGTGGACGGTAGATGAGTTGCGACTGGCGTTGTCGTCCACTCGCTTTGAGGGGATTCATACGTGTAGTTGTCGGATGTAGGGAATTCACAGCCCGCGAGGGGCGGATAGTTGTACTGCCAATTATCTGACGGCAAGTTGTATGGAACGTTTTGCGAAGGACGGGGGGACAAGGTTTCCCAAGCCCTAGTGTCGATCAGGGGCGGCGGCCCATTGAAATATCCTTGCGAACTTGCGTGACCATGGCTGTGCACCATATTCCTGGAGCACACATCAGCGTCAAAGTTATCGACTCGTGAGCAATACATACATCGGCGGGGGATAATCAAACCCTCGAGGTAGAGTTTGTGATTCATTGATGCTGGTGAAACGCCCATCGTAAACACTGGACACAGTATGAGGACTAGTACTCGTTGGTAGAAATGATGACCCCCTCACCTAACGTCAGCGTGTGTTTCCTGCTCCCAGAGGTAGTAAGACGACGACTCGGAAGACCGCGGTAATTGAGGCAATGTATCCATATCTGAGACAAAGGCAGTGGAGGCTTCCTGAATATGGCGGTTTTTGGAAGGCGATCATGTCTTTATACCACTGAAGGCCACCAGGCGGCGACTTCTTCCTGATGAAAACGAGTGAGAAAAGGCGGCAGCTAGTCTAAAACCTTCTACGAAACGTACATTTCCGAACCTACAAGAAGTTGGTGCCGTACAGCGCTTCAAAGGGGCCAATTAGAATAGGTGCCAATTTGCCAGGTGGTGATGGAACGCTCGTAGCGGTGGGTATTACAAGATGTGTACATATATGTGCGCGTAGGCCTTCACGCGGCGGAGTATGTCATGGATGAACCTACATGACACGGTAGCGAGGAATTAGCGAAATTCGTAACTGGTAGGAAAGGGACGCATACTTACTGCGGAGATGTGGGAATGTATTTCGGCAACCCCGAGCGAAGGAACACGGTGGGTAGCTTCTCGCTTCTTAATCTTGGAGTTTTTCGGTCTGACATTCAGGGAGGAGGATGAGCTAGAATAAAAGCGTTTGTTAGCTTCGAGTCATTCCTGCGCACACAAGATTTAAGGTTGACACCGGCGGTCCCGATGCTTCCAGACTCTCATAAGCATTCAGCTTCCGACAACGTAAAGTCGCCAGCATGTCGGGACCCACACTGCCATGATGGGAGACCAAGTTCGTTTTCAAGCTCCGAGTGTACGAAGATGGAGACCATGGACAAAGAAAAATTGATGGGCGTACGGCTGTTACGATAGCTTTAACAATGGCGGTGGCGTCCTTTTTGTAAAATCGAGCGTGAGTATTGCACGATTACGTGAGCAGGTTGAAAGATTAACATTTACTAGCCCCAGGCCCTGATCGGCCTAATCGTTAACCAGCTAATCCAACTCGTGGCATAGCACTATCTGCCATTCGATTGTGAACTCTGTGATCTTGTCGCTGCTTGTTGGCACGTTGTGGGAGTGACTGGGAAATGAAATGGCTGTGAGTACAACTTAGTATGTAGACGGTGATCTCGTACTTGGAGAGTGTATGCTCTTACTATCGTTATCCTAGCAAAAACTTCGGCTGAGCAGATGCACGACAGTATTCAACTCAGAGGCTTCCGGTTCGAATGCGTCCGAATCAAGGGTCCAAGTCGGGTTTGGACCTAGGCTTGGATCGTTGATTGGCGCACGATATGATGGTTACCGCTGGCAGTAATGGGCACGATCCGAAGGCCAAGATTCTTAAAAGAATTGCATTGAGTCCCGTCGCGAGTGCTTTTCAGGGATAGTGCAGTAAATGTATTGTTCAAAATACAAGCGAGTCATAGTGACCGATACCGTGAGTGTCGTGATGCATGAGTCCATCTAACGAGTCCAGGGTTAGCCCAGGGCGAGAAAATGAGTGAGAAGCTGAGAAACTTAAAAGCTAAACATCAAGCGCTATCAAAGATGTAGAAGAAGAACGAGTTAAATGCTAGTGACTTTTGTGCTCACAAACATTTCTCATCCTGCAGAGGAGGAAGGCTGCTGCAGATAAGGGCGGGGGATCGCGGCCGCGACAAGCTAGTTGAAATGACCTAGTACTAACTCGGAGACGGAGAATGTTAATCTTGAACGTTCTATTTCGAACAATATGTATATATATATAAGATCTAAAGCACATGTACTCCGAGATCGATCATGATCACATCCGAGCCGGTTATTAACTTTCGTGTACAATTGTATAACATTGTAATGGCCCGCCAGGACTAACTGAAACAGCTCCTCGTGTCAAAAGTAGTGATCATCCAGTTCATTGACTGCAGCTGCATATGTTATTTCGTATGTACAAGAACATCTCCGAACCCTTCGTTTCCACTTCAGGCTGACACCACGACTATGACCCATCTACATAAAGTCAATACTTATTCCGTGATAGAATTTTCGAGAGTCTTCTGATATTGACGTCTCAGAAGGCTCTCTCAACGCTCCAGAAGACCTTGAAAATTCTGATCGTCGCTCTCCGAATATATATGTAGCGTACCCTGAGGGAGGAACATCGACGCATCGTGTCCGCTTTTCAATGCAAAATATTCGATCTAAACTGCTTCGAGCATCTTCTAGATTGTCAACGTCCCATTAATATTGACACTGTTCCTGAGAATTCAATCTCAGAACATATACATATATCATTGAAAGAGGAACATCGATGGTGGTCTTGCAGAACATTCGACCATTTAAACCAATTTGGACTTGCCAAGGAATCATTTTCGGGAGGGACTATCAAATATTGTGAGCCCTGATTAGAATTTATAAACACACGTGTAGTATCACCTCACATGAAATTTTGTTCTTTGGGAACGGGCTGATCAGTCAGCTCGAGGGGGAAAAGGCTTTACGGTAGTCATATCTCAGAGACTCACCTCAAGCAGCTTTGGTACACGCAGCAGCAACTGCTCAGGCCTCAGCGGTCCTCTAAGCAACATTTCTCATTTAACCTGGGCGTACTTCTGTAGCAACCTGACCGTGATCAAAGGTTAATTCAGCAAAGCCAAGCATTGGCTCTGCCGGTTGTCACACGTAAAAATGCAAAAACCGCGAGTACTTGAGTAGGGATTATCAGACGCCTATGGATAATGCACATAATATCCAAAATAACCGTACCAGTCCTAAACAACCACCTATCCAGTAACAGCCCTAACCTTCTGTTTAACCTCCTCCGTCCGCCCACTACCCCTCCCTTTCGCCCTCCCAAACACCACCACCTTCCCTGCTTTCCCCACACGACCAGCACGATGCAAAAAATCAATCATATTCCTCGGCTCATCAACAATGAACATATGCTTAATCATGGGCGGAAAGTCCAAGAAGCGACCCGTCTTCAAGAACCCATCAAGATGGTGATTTGATCCGCATTTACGCACTTCTGCACTACCCGTGAGCGCGACACATTTGATACCGCGACCGTCGAAGAATGCAGCGAGTTGCTCAACTTTGCTGCATTTGTTACAGAAAACGAGGTGTTTGGAAAGTTTGATGGACCCGGATCAGTTGTAGTCTTGGAGTGCACGAGAGCATCTTCGGCCCATACCCGACGGATACGACGTTCGATATCTGAGTTATTGTTCCCGCCTGTCCATGACGGTTGGAGGGGGGTGATGCAGCCGTGGGGATGCGAGGCGGGTGAGGGATGGGTGGTAGTTTGAAAAGGTAGGTGGCAAGAGATGTGGGGATTGTTGCACTAGTGAGAACGAAGTTGAATGGGTAGGTAATTGATTGGATGGATACAGCTGTCGCTTCTGAATTTGAAGTCGAGGATAAGGCCGAGGAAGGAATTACTGGCACAGGGAAACCACGGCTTATAGCAATATCAGCAAGGAGCACGCGAGTAGATTCTTGGAAGTCCGGATCTACATAGTGTTAGCAAACGTGTGCATAGCTTGAATTAAACACGCACCGAATAGGACGTCTGCCTTGTCTACAACCACCCACTGCACGTTCTCCAAGCCCATCTCGGGTTCATCAACCCAGAACTCTCGCGGTGATTCCTTGTTGCCCCCATCTTCTTCCTTTACATCTTCAGGCTCTTCAGATTTTGTCTTCCCTATCCTCATTGCTCGCACTCTCGCCCGTTCCTCCCAGTTCCAGCCTCTCCCGCGCTCCATCTCAAAAAGTTTCATTGGCGTACCCACCAATAGGTCTACCCACGAGAAGATTTTGATATGACAAACTCAGCATTGCTCGCAGTACCAACTTCCTCGAATCTTCGAAGCCCTTCCACTGGACTTGGCTGTACTGGGTGTATTCCTTGCTGTCGCACACGACACGTAACTTGATAACGTGAGACAAGCTCTTTGCGAAGATTGCAGGTTGACGAGTGAGTTCATGCGAAGGCGCAAGTACGAGTGCATGGGGATTTTAAAGGCTTGCGGGATGAATGGTGGGTGACAGCGTTCGACTGTTCGTGCTCCATGCGTTTGAGATCCTGAAGTACCGGGAGAGGTATGCGACCGACTTTCCCGACCCTGTCTCGCTAGCAAGAAGGAACTCCTTGTACTTCTCACCTTCCACGTGTTCCTTGAATAAATGCTTCATCGACGACGCTTAATAGCGTTGCATCCTTTCCTTTCCTAGGGTCTCTTGTAAACTTTGCAACAACCCAGGCATCAACGGTGGAGAAGGGAACCGAGTGAGAAGGTCTTTGTTTGAGAAAGCAGTTGGTGCAAACAGACCGATCTCCTCTTATAGGGGATTGACTTGAGGCATGGGCGGTTGACGTGCTATAGCCTAGCACCTCTGTCTATACGTTCGAGTTCAGAGTGAGCTTTAATAGCCCAGTTCTTGACCCGAGTCTCATCCGCATCGTCGTTTGGTGCACGGCGCCTTGGAATAGATCTTGATTCTGAAGTCGTCCTCCGCACAGGTGGGCTCTCGCGTTGTCGCGGCGCAAGACCTTCATGCGGGACAGCATCACGCTTGAATTCCGGACGTGCTGGTGCTATCTCGAGCTTTCCAAGCCTCTTTGCTTTTCCTGTTGGCTGGAGTGATTCTGCAAGACCAGTGCGCGGTGAAGAGGCTAGTAAAAGAAAGTAGATTCGTGTCCATGTCATGCAAGAGAATCGAAATCGAAGATAGCAGACTTACATGGTTTGCCATTCGGTTTTTTGGATTTCCTACGCAATTGAGCTAACACGACAGACGAGGTGTGGAACTGCGATGAGGTGATCTCTGAGCTCCCGGGACCAAGAAGCTGGCGTAGGGCCAACAAGGACGCCATGTGGCTGAAAACAAGAGTTGCGAGAAACGGCGTCAAAAAGAAAATACGACCGTCCAAATGGGGAGGAGCCCCTGTATGGCGCAAAACTTCGCCACCTAGCATAAATTCAGAAGAACATTTGAGAGATACTATCAAATGAGTATCCAACGAACCATTTTAACCGTTGGCTGTGCCCTCTCACAAACGACAGTAGCTGAAGCCTGTAGCGTCACTTAAGTATACGTGTTAACAGGCGGTGAAGTTTCGAGTTTTCATGTGATAGCATAGACTCAGATGTCGGACAGCCTTAATTCACAACGCTCCTGGATAATTTTCTCGATATAACAGAATATAATCAACATATTGCAGGAGTCAGTGAAGCTAATCTGCGGCATCCTAGCATTTTGTCAGAGCAATATATAAATATGCGGATGACAGAAAAATAATCATATTATACCACCACGCACTGAAACTCAATAACTTGGACAGTATATAGCGATGTATGACAATTTGACGAAATTTGTGCAGTTTTCCCTGAGAAATAAACATTAGTTGTATCCACTGGCGATATGGAAAACTCACCAACGTTTCGTTTTCAAATAGCTCGATACCAGTGAGGCGGGCCATCCTTCCCAAGTGCCTCTTTCGAAGCCTTATAATTTGCCTCCAGTGGTACGTGGGTATTCCCCTGCAGCAGAAGGATCGTCACAAGCGAGGGCAATACACCAGAAACGTTTGCCCTTGGAAGTTTTCATTCGGCGAACTCTGGCGTAGGAGAGAACACCAGACGTTGCCATGACGTTCCTCGAAACAAGACTAAGGATGTCACGCGAGTCTTCGGGTGTCTTAGCGGGCGGATGGCCCATATCAAGGGCCCGCTGGTGCAACCAGCTTTCAGTCAATAGATATCCGCAGTATTTTACCATGACTGAGATCAAAGAAACATCAGAATGGGGGCAGTTCCGACGTAGATTCATGCTCTTACCCGCGATTTGTGATGATGTCTGATTTCAACTGTGTACTGAAGGAGTATGGCCCGATGTCATGCGACAAGGCACGTGCCCTAATTCGCTGAATTGAGGCCCGAACTCAACATGAACTTCAACTCGAAAGATGACATCGATCATCGATGAGTATTCAACAAATCCTCCCAGCTAGATTTTTACTACTCCCTGGAAGCTTGAACCTGGCCTTCAAATATTGTCATGCTAATTGCCAGTGCCTCAAACTTTCCAGTCCCAATATCCTAGTCGATCATCATCGTCCATTATCTTATCACTCTCTCTCCCTAAACTTCCATGGATTGAATAAAGTGCGTGCAATTGCGTATTATTTATTTCTCTCTCACATTGTTTATTACAGTGTTCTCAGATTTCCCGGCCACGACCTCATCAGCGCCCTGGGCGTCTCCTCATGCATGCTCAATCTTGCAATTGCACAGGCATCTTGCCATACTGCCCCCTTCTAGGGACCGCAGAGCCGAAACAAAGTACAACGTTGCTATCGAATGTATACCACGCCCGACAACCTGGCCGTAAACTTTGTCTTAAACCTTTACGTGTGGCTTGTGCAGGTAACAATGATCTCGCAGTCAATCTTCTCATCAAACACGAAGCAGACGTCAATGCATCAAACTTGAAGTAAGTCTACTGTCAAAAATTCCCCGCAGGTACCCTGATCGGGCAACATCTTCTTCTCACTCATCTTACAAAATTGGCGCAGGTAGATTATATGAACGATATTATACACGGTGTTGCAGTGAGACCTAGCAAGTTAGCGCATCCTTTGTCGGAGTTCAGATCAGTGTGACTGAGCGCTCAACAAGTTTTGTACTTACGCTGTACTGAATTTGAATTTGACTTTGACTGAGTGAAAGTCTCGAGGTGAAAGGGGGAGACCGATCAGCGTGAAATCGTACTTGCTAAGCAAAACAGGAGTGTGTGAGAGAGAAGGTAAGGGTTCCTAAGGGTTTACGAGACATGAGGTGTGGAGGAAGGGGATCGGCCCGGTGCTCGAGAAGGTGTACCTCAGGCGTGGCCATTTCACCAAGCACTCCAATATCATGCGGTGGGACTTTGGTGTGGACGTACTCCTCGAATATGAGGTTTCGTTCAGCCTCGATACGGGCTAAAACAAGAGTTGCGAGAAACAGCGCCAAAAAGAAAATACGACTGTCCGAAAGTGGATAACTTAGCTCCTGTATGGCCCGTCTCACAAATTCAAACAGATAATTTGAGAGATGTTATCAGTGAGTGTCCAACAAACCATCTCAGTAGTTTTCTGCGCCTCTCACAGGCAAGTAGGCACCAGTAAGCGAAATTTGTAGTGTCACTGAAGTAGGCATGGAGACGGTGGAGTTGAGTTTTCAAGTGACAACACTTAGACGTCGGACAGCCTCAATTGTAGCACTTTTGAAGTCTTCTCGATACTACAAGATGCATCAAAATATGGCAGGGATTGGTAAGGGGGAAGTAGCTAATATAGAATCCGCGGCATCCTGACTCTTCCTCAAACCCATATGATGTAAATACGCGGATAACGCAAAAATAACAATCATATATTCCAACGTCCTAGGGTTGTGCGAGAGGATTGGATGGAGGTGCGACAGGATCGAACAGAGACGCAAGAGGGGAGCAAGAAAATGGGATGGAGGTGCGAGAGGAAGCGCTGGACGGACGAGAGAACTAGCGAAGACATGCAAGAGGTATGAGAGGGCTAGAAGTGCAAGAGAGCGGGTTAGAGGTACGAGAGAATGCACCGAGAGAATCGAACTCAGTAACCTACAAGAAGATCAAGATAAAATGAGTAAGCACCCTGTGGGTGTCCATGACTCGAATCCAGCTCAGAACTACCGATAGTTGTCCATTCCATGTCGACCTGAAGCAACAGTGCGGAAGTGGTGGCTGCAGAAGAAGCGCAGGCACCTGGACCGAAAAGGACGAGAACAAACGCTGGAGGTACAAAAGGTGGCCTTGAATGGTCAATATGGGAAACGCCGGAGGTATCAAAGGAAAAGCTGGAGGTACGGGAGGGACGCTGGAGGCTCGTAGGGAGGTGCTAGAGGCCCGCGAGGGAATGCCAGGGCATGAATTATAATCAGACGGCGGGAGGGTAAGTCTCAGAGGCTAGTTTCCTATAACATAGAAACCGGGTCTCTTAGGCCCTTTACTATAGGCATCGAGAGGTGCTGCCTGAGGTGGATATATTCTGGAAGCGGCGGAGACATCAGTCGGATGCATGCACACAGTGCAGTCGAGGCAGGCGGTTATGACTCGAGTAGGGAACATTTTTGCAGTGATGGAGGTGTCAAAACGAATTACATGTACCTCGTGTCTTGGGCGTCTATGGAAACAAGGTTAGCGATAGAGCAGCATAAAAGCGCACAATACACCCACCTCTCTACCTTAGATAAAGACACCCACAATCCCTTGACTGTGCTCAACACCATCAACTTCCAGTACAATGTCGCACCTCATTGAACGCACTACACCCCTTCGAGTTTTTCAACATTATGAAGGGACTGTATGCGCAGTTGTAGCTCTCCCCGATAAGCGACGAATAGTTACAGCCTCAGAGGACAAGACACTTCGTCTATGGGACTTGAAGACAGGTGTTGTGTTGAAGAAGATGCAGGGACATAGCAATGGGGTGTGGGCATTGGCAGTATCACGAGATGGTCAAACAATTGCAAGCGGTGATTATGGCGGAGAGGTCATCTACTGGCACGGAAAAACTGGTAAATCTCTCACCCAACCCATCAAAGTCCATACCAGTTATATCCTGTCGTTGGATTTTTCTCCCGATGGTACGGTGCTGGCCACCAGTAGTTCAAACAGTGACCGGACGGTGAAGTTCTGGTATACCAAGACGTGGCAGATGCAAAGAGAACCAATCCAGTGTGATGCTAATGTACTCTGCGTTCGGTATTCACCTTCTGGTGAACTTCTTGCCATCGCAACAGCAGACTATATCCAAATTTATAATCCAGACGCATGGGAACACGTTGCATCTTTCAAGGGTCACAACTCATACAACCTTTCACTCGCATGGACGCCCGATGGCACACGCCTTCTTTCAGCAGGCAATCAGACTGATCCTACCATACGAGAGTGGGATTCATTGACATGGCAGGAGGTCGGTCATCCCTGCGAAGGCCACACTAATGATATCTTCGACATTGCCATTCACCCTGCTGGCACCCTCGCTGCTTCTGCATCTTCTGATAACCATGTCCGTCTCTGGCGGCTCTCAGATCGACGAACCATCGCCATCTTCCAGCATTCATCTGCCCAGACATGTATCACATTCTCTGTGGATGGCAAGCACATCTTCAGCGGAAGTATAGATCATATGATCTCAGAGTGGGAAATACCAAAGAATGTTGTTTCAAAGGCGAGTTTTCATTTTTTTGGCTCATATATCACAGTTCGAGCATCCTTCGTGCAGATACTGGCTATCACGGCTGCTCGTCACGCATGCCTAACTGGGGACCTGTCCACCGCTGAAGAGTTACTAACACGAGAACGCAATCTCTTCTATGGAATACACCAGGTGCGCGCAACAGCGGATCCTTCTTTTTTTCTCATCTCGTTCATCACAGCACTCCCAGATTTATGTGTCCCGACCTCAACAGCGCCATGGGTGTCTCAAAGGACTCAGGCTCGCTGCCGCTACCACCCTCGAAACTCACCTACAACACCTCTTCGCCCGACCGCCCCATCACGCAATGCTACCCATGTTCAACCCTCCTTTTGGGCATGGTCTACAGGTGCGACTAGTTGATTTGTATCACTGTCTTGGGTGCCTTATTTTTAAAAATCATAGTTTATTGTCCGTTGGGCCGAAGCCCTGTGGTGGACATTGCATATGTAGTTTCTGCAGGTTCGCAGGCTGTATATTTTGTGACAATCTGTTTTTGGTTAATGCTGATTTTGGTGTCTCGTGTTTAAATTTACAGTGTAATGCTGCGCAAGTGCTCCTGTGAGTGATGACTCCTTGATACGCGATGAAGACTATTATGGACCTCCCTCACCGGACTCCAATTTACAATAGCGATTGTCAAATAAGGGTTATTGTCTGCAAAATGTGGTGGCAAGCTGCGAAATAATTCATGAAGAAGAGGAAGAAGAATAGGGTTTCGTGTGCTCTCAAATGCTGTTGTAACACCTTCCACCACCATGTTCTTACTAGGTGTGCTGTAACTGAATCATGTATCTGTTGAAAGACCCAGGTGATGTTTTTATACACCGTTACACTACCTTGACATGTTAGAGAGCTCGAATCAAATCTAGTAGTAGGTACGTAATGTGAATAGGAGACGCTAACATATTACAGTGTGATCAGCCATCACTCCAGTACATAGTACAAAAGCAAGCACCATCTGCGATCGTCTCAGCTCTCGGTACTCAGACACCTCGCTGCGCGTAAAACCATCCACCAAAAAAAGAAGTGAGAACTACGACTTCCCGATCTACCAAGGTTCGTCTGGTTCTGAGCCAACGGAGGGAATCTTTTGTCGAAGTTCGGACATTTGTGCCGTATCGATGGTATAAAATTGCACCAGCTCGACAATTTTATCCAATGTATCGCGATCCGCGCGTTCCAGGACGGTCAACTGCCCATCATACTCCCGGATCCGAGTGTGAACTTCTCCGCTCATTGAGGCGAGATAGGAAGCGACTGCGAGCTTGATAACCCTACGAGTGAGTTCT
The DNA here is from genome assembly GCA_016695475.1 of Suillus decipiens. NCBI lineage: Eukaryota > Fungi > Basidiomycota > Agaricomycetes > Boletales > Suillaceae > Suillus > Suillus decipiens. The sequence continues at coordinate 70,396 of MU172945.1, forward strand.
TGGCTTTCTGACACGAGATAAAGTGTCTGCATCACAAGTGTCAGGTGAACGATGTACGACATGAAGCACCGAAGCACTGTATGGCTGAGGAAAAAGTGTCAATATCCTTTCGCTCACGAAGAAATAGTGGTGCGTACGATATCTGGTATACATCGTAAACCCATTTGGCGAGTACAGCACCTGCTGCGATCGGTACCACAATGGGAGCTGCGGGCCCCGACAGGGCGGATACAATGGTCGCAATAGCGGCTACCATAGATAGCCCAATAGTACTTAAACAGTCCATGAGATAAAGGTTTATCTATCACGTAAAAGACCAGCCTACATGGTCCTGGTGGGATGAGCTGTAGGTTCAGCTTCCAGCTCATCGATCATGTTCAACATCAATTTCTTGAATTCTTGACTGTGCAAGTACTATGCATAAACCACGTTAGGACAGATGCGACGACGACAAAATAAGATAGCCATCACATGATGAGGGTCACGGAAGTTCCACACATCGACTATGTCAGTGTGAAGCACGTGTAGACAATCCCACGTCTTGTGGTTTTTGAACGTTGAGCTTGATGCGAGTGCCTTCCAATATCCTGCAAGACATGAAAATTTAGATTTTATTCGGTAATTATCAACGCGAAACTGGGACAGACTTCTCTTGCCAACCCTGACGCTGTGTAAATGACGGAATAAGAATGAAGCAAGCAAGACTCACTCAATCGATGCCTTTATTTTGAGTCCAGGATGTACTCGCTGAGCGATGGAGGTCATCACCGCGGCCTCGAGCGTAGAATGCTGGCTGACACAGCTCTCAGTTATTTGTATCAGGCGGGTGAGTGTCTCCTTGTAGTCTCTATGGGCTATGATATTGCGCTTCAGAGGCACGCATAAACCTATCAGAATATTGGTACATACTAGAAATCTTGGCGTGGGGGATATCAGGCCCTGCAATGTTCACTAGAGGTCTGATGCAGGTATCCTGCAGCTCGTCTTCTGCATTTTTCTTGGCACGTTCTTTGATGGCTTCATTGTTCAATCCGTTGGGAGTTTTGTATAGAGTTCGCTCTATGCGGCCAACGAGTTTATCGTATTTAGTGAAAACAACGACCACGGGAACTTTGACCAGGTCTGAGCTCCAACATAGTAAAGAAATAGCTATTGTTTAACTTACTGTTTCCAAGCGTTCCATTACTTTTCAGGGTCAGGAATTCCTCCGTTCCCGTCTCTAGTAAACGTGCGCCTGCACGAGGTATCTCAAAGCAAAGCCTTCCGGGTAATTAGTCAGTCTACCATGATGGGGAAGTCAAGATAGAATTCTCACCAAATAGCATGTAATTGATCTTCCTGAGTAGGCATGTTCCTCCGACGTTCAATGAAATTTCGGACTATTTCGAGGTTTGTTTTGTCCCCCGGTTCAAAACCCTGGCTATCATGGAGAACAAACTTGTTATTCTCCGGTGAGGTGAACTCGTCGTCGATGCTAGCCTCGCCTGGCTTATCATCCGAAACCATCTATGGACGGTATGAGTAGCTATGCTCGTTGAAGTATCGGATTCAACCCACCGTTTTTTTCACTCCGAACACGAGGTTGATCAACGATGACTTCCCAACACCGGTCTATCGAAAGCACACCGTCAACACTGGCCTGAGATCAGAGAAAACCACATACATTTCCTATCACTAAAATTCGGAACCTTGGGGGGCGTCAGCTTAAAGAATGACACTCGATATTCATCCTGACTCACCGAGAACACTTGCCAAATATTTCAGAAGTAGTAGACTGGAGCTGGCTTTCACCAGGAATAACAGACTGCTCAGCCTGCCAATCTAAGACTTAGACGAGTTCGATGTCAGTCAGACGACGTGGATTCTTACTTCGATCGATGCATTCCCGGCAAGGTCGACGACGATCCTGAATTTTTTATGATACTTGATGTATTCTACGCCCATGAGGTTGAGTTCGTGAGCGATGATGCAATGATTATTGTTGCACCTCGTGTTCCGTTAGCACTACACAGGCGGGACGTCTCTTCTGGGTTGAAAATGATTCTTTCGTGCTTGGTCCTTATCCCAAACCGTGTCTTGTACCATATATGTAAGGAAAATGTATCACCCTGAGAAAGCTCCCTATGACAAACAAGCACAATAGCAAATCAAATGAGAACATGCGTTGGGGTCAAGTACTTACATGGGTGGAGAGAATACCTGACGCAAACTCTCTCCTGCTTCGCGTCCAATTGGTGAATGCAGCTCGCCAATCCATACTTCAGCAGACTTTACATTCAGCTTCGACTTGCTGAAATTGACGGCGATACCTATTAGATGTATTCAGTGGGGTTGATGATACCGTTTTATGACAAGAATTGAGTACCATAGATGCGGAGGGGGTATGCAATTGTTGAGTCGAGCAGAGAACTGGCCATATTGAATTGATTTATGGAGGAATCGACTGTGAGCTACTGTGGATTTATCTAGACATCGAGTGTAAGCCATGCATTAGCTGCGAGGAAGTACATTACCCTATGACGGTGTAAGACCTGCGGCTTGAGGCGGTTTCCGGTGTTATCGATCGTACCTCACTCGGTTCTTTCCAGTGTTTCTACCGCCAGTGGCAAGCCACTGACTAGCCGGAAAGCCAGGTTTGGCTGAAGCCACTGGCGGTACGACGGCGGTAGGCTTTTCTCAG
>MU172945.1:80492-138033 GCA_016695475.1 Suillus decipiens
CGTGAGTGTCTCGATCGTCCTTCGAGCTCGAGCCTTGCTGATCCAAGTCCTTGGCCACTGTTCGCAGGAAGTGGGTGTCTCGATCGTCCTTTGAGCTCGAGCCGTGCTGATCCAAGTCCTTGGCCACTGTTCGCAGGAAGTGAGTGTTTCGATCCTCGCAGATTCTCAAATTTACATCATGATTTGACCAGCTTTTGCGGAGCCATTGTACGGACATGCGGTCTAGGCTGCTCTCTGTGGTATGTCCAATTGGTCGCAAGTTGTACGCATTTCTCATGTTGCGAACGTGCCAGATCTCTGGCTCATCACTCTTGGAGAACGATGTTCAGCTCATGTCTGGTGAATTTTGAGGCTACATTGCAATGAACCTGCTTATTATTTATCATTTAGCTGTTGTCATTATCTTCGAACACTCTTTCCATATTAACCACAAGCAACGCTATCTTCCGGGCAAGACAAAGTCTATTACCTCTTTTCTTGTTGCTCTCGAGCAATACATGGCATCTCCGCATGCAGCTGCTGTCAAGACAGGTGTCAACGCTGCCGTCCAGGCGTATGAAGAAGCTGTGACTGTCCCTGCGCCTACATATGAAGAAGCTGTGACGACTGCCACCCGCGCATACGAAGAAGCTGTGGCTACTGCCGCCCATGCATATGAAGAAGCTGCGAAAGGAAAGCGGTCTACTTGGATGGCAAAGTTACAATTTGAACCCTTGAAGAGGAAGGCACAAAACGCTTTCCGACGCTCTAAGGGGAAGAAGAAAGAAGCTTCTAAGGAGGCGCAAGTTTTCGAATATTCTGAGGAGGAGAAAGAAGTTTTGTGCTCTCAGGTGAAGGCAGGATTAATCAAGACTATTCTTGAAATCACTCTAAATCATCGCTTGCGTATGTTTCACTGTCATGTTATCACAATCCCACTGATCTGCTTGTCTTTAGCAAGACCATAATGGCAGGCAGTGCAACGCAACGCAACATCAATGATGTTCCAGTCCAGGGTGGTGCTAGTCTCGGCTGTGAATGCAAGTTGTTTCAAAGGTCTGTCGAGGATGTGGAACATAAGAAAGCATTGTATAATTACGCAATATGGTATGGGATAATACGTGGTTACCATCAGTCTAGACAGTGATGAGAGCTACTGCGCTTGATGTACGTTTCAAGTATCCGTGATCCAATTTCGATTGTGTGAAGGTCAGGTGTGCGGCCTCCGCTTCTTTCAAAATGCATGACTCTTTTCTACACAGAAATCCTATTTATTGTCATTTTAGCCTTGAGCTCCGCGTACACACATGGAATTAAACGTTCCCGAGAACCTTGGCGGCCCCAGCTGGTGATTGATAATCTCATTATTGGACAAGATCTCTGAAAAAAACCTGGCTGCGAGAGGAAGATAACCTTCAAAATCAATGTACTTTGCCGTGAGCAGCAGACGCATACTTTCAGACACAAGGTGCAATGTGCATATGATTATGGCTGTGAGTTATGACGTTTTAGTGGATGCTTGCGCTACTCTGTGCATGCCACAGTCAACACCTATTCTCATTCTCGTTGATGTGACAGGTTAACAACCGTGCGGTCCATCTAGATGCATCTTCTCAAGGGACTGACAGATGACGCCATCTTCGAACAGAGGAAAAGCCAACTTACAGGATATCAGCATGAAGTCGATGGAGAATTTTTCAGCGCTGACTGTCACCCATGCTATCATGGTCTCCGGTCGGACCTCCTATAAACATGCAAGCGCATCAAAGTATAACGACTGGATTCTGTGTCCATGAGCTTACCGCGGCTGACATGACAGTGACACTTATTGTTTAATGTCAAGATCTCCAGTTCAAGACGTCGATAAAATTGTCAATCCTTCATAAGGTTCGAGTCGTGCTGAGTCAATGAATTTAAGAGCTGTTGATGGTGAGAATATCAATTCACGGTTGCACCATGCTGAAATCCTCAGAAAGGAGGCGTCGATTGCAACCGCCATTGTAAGCCGGACATACAGTGGAGGGATGGTCAAGTCTGCAACACGCGATGAGAACGCAAGCACATAGTAGAGGATGAAAAAGGTGCACGGCGGGGAGACATAGCTATTGGGGCTTCCAAAATAACACTCCCAATTATCACCACAATGGCTATGATCAATTTCTTCCATGGAATACATCGAGTGCCACCGCGTACAACAGTGGATCCTTTTTGTTTATTACAGTATTCTCAGATTTCCCGGTCACAACCTCAACAGCATTATGGGTGAAAAGACTCAGCCTATGACTGGAGCACAATGGTCAGTCCCTCCACCTGTACCACTCACTACTTCTGTCCCCAGTCGCCGTCACTACCATGTTCGCACCTCACCTGTGACATCTAGTATTCACCCGGCTACCCTATCATGCAACGACGCCCGTTGTCGACGCTCCATTTGCGAAGGCCCAAGAAGTGCGTTGGGTCGATTCTTATCACCATCTTTGGTTCACGATGTGTAGGTCTACAGAGTAATGCTACTGCGAACGCTCCTAACAGTGATGCGGATGTCTGCGCTGGAGCCTGCTGGGCATTCTGAATGTACCATAAGGTCTTCTTTCCTTTTGACGAGCTAGAGGAGACCAGACTCGAGGAGACCAGACTCGAGAAGGCGTACCTCAAGCATGGCTATTTCACCAAGTGCTCTGATATCATGAGGTGGGACTCGTGCAGGACGGGGTGCATCTGTTGCAGAGCCTGGATCTCGGAGCTATTTATAAACTGTTATGGCATGTCAAATCTATAGTGAGTACATGATGTTAATAGAAGATGTTAACCTATGGCAGTGCGCTGATTCAGCCATAAGCCGGCCATATTGTAAAAATAAGCGCCATGTGCTATCGTGTCAGTACACAGACACCCCCTACACTTGAAACCATCCACGAAAGAAGGGATCGAGTGTTACAACTTCTTGATTTCCCAAGGTTCGTCTGGTAGCGAACCCACAGGGGAAAACTTTTGTCGAAGCTTGGACATTTGTGCCGCATCAATGCTATAAATTTTTATCATCTCGACAATTTTATCCAAGGCATCGAGGTCCGCGCGTTCCAGGATGGTCAACTGCTTGTCATACTCCTGGATCCAAGTGAGAACTTCTCCACTTATTGGGGAGGCGAGGTAGGAAGCGACTGCGAGCTTGATAACTCTACGAGTAACCTCCTAGATGTCTGACACGAGATAAAGTGTCTGCAACACGAGTGTCAAGTGGACGATGTAGCACATGAAGCGCTGAAGCACTGCGTGGCTGAGGTAAAAGTGTCGATATCCTTTCGCTCACGAAAAAATAGTGGTGCGTACGATATCTGGTATACATCGTGAACCCATACAGCGAGTACAGCACTTGCTGCGATTGGTACTACGATGGGAGCTGCAGGTCCCGCCAGGGTGGACTAACTCCCGCAATAGTGCCTACCATAGATGGCCCGATAGTCCTGTAAGTAGTCAGTGAGATAATAAAAAATCATCCGTCACGTAAGACCGGCTTACATGGTCCTGGTGGGATTGGATGTAGGTCCGACTTCTAGTTCATCGACCATTTTCACCATCATTTTCCTGAACTCTTGACTGTGCAAATACTATGCACAAACCGCGTTAGGACGGATGCGATGACAACAAATAAGATGGTCATTACACGATGAGGGTCATAGAAGTTCCACACATTGACGATATCAGTGTGAAGCACATACAGACAATCCCACGTCTTGCGGTTCTTGAACGTCGTGCTTGATGCAAGCGCCTTCCAATATCCTGCAAGACATAAAGATTCAGATTATTTGGTAGTTATCAATGCGAAACTGGGGCAGACTTCTCTTGCCAACCCTGATGCTGCGTAAATAACGATATAATAATGAAGCAAGTAAGGCTCACTCTATCGATGCCTTTATTTTGAGTCCAGGATGCACTCGCTGGGCGATGGAGGTCATCACCGCGACCTCAGGCGTAGAATACTGACCAACACAGTCTTCAGTTATTTGAATCAGGTTGGTGAGTGTCTCTTTATAGCCTTTGTGAGCTGTGACATGACGCATCAGAGGTACGCATGAACCTGCCAGAATATTGGTACGTAATAGAAATCTTAGCGTGGGGAATATCAGCCCCTGCACATTTCTTCAGAGGTCTGATGCAGATATCCTGCAGCTCGACCTCTGCTCTGTTCTTGGCGAGTTCCTTGATGGCTTCGTCGCTCGATCCATTGAGATGTTTCGTCTAGAGTTCGCTCAATGCGGTCGATGAGCTTATCATATTTAGTAAGAATGACAACAACGGGAACTTTGACCAAGTGTAAGCTCCGACTCATAGCAGAGAGAGAATTATCGATTCACTTACTGTTTCCCAGCATTCCACTACTTTCGAGCGTCAGAAATTCCTCTGTTCCCGTCTCTAGCAATCGTGCACCTGCACGAGGTATCTCAATGCAAAGCCTTTCAGGTATTTGGTCAGTCCATCGTAACAGAACGCTTGAGATAGAATCCCTACCAAATAGCATGCAATTGATGTTCCGGAGTAGACATGTTCCTCCGACGATTGATGAAATCTCGAACTATCTTGAGGTTGCCTTCGTCCCCTGGTTCAAAACCTTGACTATCATGGAGAACAAACTTGTCGTTCTGCGGTGACGTAAACTCGTGGTCGATGCTAGCTTCACCTGGCTTATCGTGCGAAGCGACCTATTGATAGTATGAGTAGCTGTGCTCGTTGAAGTATCGGTTCAGCCCACAGCTTTTTCTACTGCGAATGCGTGGTTTATTAGTGATGGCTTTCCAACGCCAGTCTATGTCTATTAAAAGCGTGTCATCAACACTGGCTTGAGATCTGAGAAAGCCAGATACATTTCCTAACACCAGAATCCGGAACCTTGAGATTGTCAACATCGAGAATGACACTTTATAGTAGTCCTTACTCACCAAGGACACTTGCGATATATTTCAGAAGTGATGGGCCGGAGCTCGAGGTTTTTATCAGAAGAAACAAATAGCTCAACCTGTTAATCTAGGACTTAGACGAGGTCAATGCCAGACGGGGATCCTTACTTCGATTGTCGCATTCTCAGATAATCCTGTTTTTTTTAATATGAAACTGGATGTATTGTACGCACGTAAGGTTGAACTCATAAGCGATTAAGGCGAGGATGCGATGATTATTGATTCGCCTCATCTTTCTCCTACACTACACACACAGAAAATATCTTCTGGGTTGACAATCATTTCTTCGTGCTTTATCCCAAGCCCATTTCTTGTAACGCATATGTAAGGACAATGTATCGTCCTGAAAAAGCTTCCTATAACACAATAGCAACTCAGGTGAGAATATGCGTTGAGGTAGAGTACTTACATGGGCGGAGAAAATGACCGTCGCAAACTCTTTCCTGCTTCGCGTCCAACTGGCGAATACGACTTGCCTATTCGTAGTACTTCAGCAGACTCTACCTCCGTTTTTGACTTGCTGAAATCGATGGTGACACCTATTGGATATATTCAGCCGGGTTGATGATACCGTTTAGTGGAAAGAACAAGAATTGAATACCATAGATGTGTAGAGGGCAGGATATCGTTGAGGCACGAAGAGAACTTGCCATGGTGATCTGATTTAGAGAAGAGTCTACTCCGAGTCTGAGCTACTGTCTGAGACGATAAGTGTGAGTCATGCATCGGATACCCTAACCTGAATACTGGCCAACACCGGGCAGTCATCATTAGCTATAAAATTTAGAACACATATGTGTCATCGCAAGAACATATACAGCTGTCGATTAAACGCCACACAAAAAGGTGGCAGAACTCTGAACTATCTTGAGCTTGTCTTCAAGTGAGTCTCATGCGGTACCAATCCCGCACGGTGCGATCCATAGACCAGGCCATCCTGGAAAACGTATGCAGACAGGTGAAGACACGAAGTATAGGCTCAACCAAGGTGTCGCAGAGTGTTACCCGCTGCACGGTGTAGCTAACTCATTGTACGAGCATACAACAAACCTTAACGTAACATACGGCGCAGTCATCGTTCGGTGCAATTACATAATGAACGCTGGACGCCAGCCGCTATATTTACCGTTCACCACAATGGCCGCTTACCATCTTCAAGTCAAGTCCCATATGCATCTGCGCATCCGATCTACTCACTCCCATGATACTTTGACCCACACGGTGGGGTGCGAGCGAGTTTTCAGAATGCTATCTGCCCACGGCTTGGGCGCCCCGGGCATCACGAGTGCATCCATGTCACACCCTACTCATGGTACACAACTACAGAATCCCGGCTGCTCACTCAGGCTGATTAGCTATGGACTGGTTTAGTGTTGAGCATTTTCCGGGCTCACACACTGCAGTGATAAATTATAAGGCTACGCCAATGTTTCTTCTCCCTCACAGTATTTACTACCTTCCCCATGGATTCATCCAATATAAAAATCGCTCGCTTTCGAATCCTCACTATAGGAAGAGCGAATGCAGGAAAGACTACCATCCTCCAAAGAATTTGCGACACGCGGGAGAATCCAGAAATCTATAACGGCGCTGGAAAGAATATGCACCTCGCTCAGGATGTCAGTAAGAGGCTTGATAGTGATGAATAACCCATTGACATCAGATTGATCCTGCAGTTTTAATTTCATCGAGAGAGTAGGGTGTGCTCTTAGCTGACGACGTGAACTGACGTGCTCTCAGCGTGGAGAGCACGATATCGAGAATGAGTTGGTGTTTCAAAATAACCCAGGATTTATCTTTCATAATTCGTGCGGTTTTGAGGTGGGCAGTGAATCTGAATTTGACAAGGTCAGAGCATTTATCACGCGCCATTCTAAGGAAACCAGATGAAAGATCATCTTCATGCTTGGTAATTGTATTTGATCAACTGCAATGTGTGCCATCTCACATTTTAACACAGGCATGTAAGGACTGGATGTCCTCTTTGCCCAGCCCAACGCTTCAGATCAAACTCTAATGCTCGGACCTTTCAATGACCGTCCATGTGACCTAGTAACGCGAATAGTGTCACACTTCGCATCTGGAAGTCACGCGGATACATTCCTTCTTCCCTTTTCATTACTTCACTGCCATGACCCGTCGTCAACACATATGCTCCGGTCCCTATCGATCGTAGCGAAGCGAATCCTGCTGTGAGATCCCTGCTTTAAGTACGACAGAAAGTCCCCAAGAAAGTTCTTGTCCTATAAAGCCTAGCCTTATCACTCTTCGTGTTACTTACTAACACATCTCTTGTCTCTCTCATTCTGTTCTCTTTTTCCCCTTCGAACCACCGCAAGCCTTACAGGTACTGCATCCTGACGGGCCAAGAAAGCAGGTCATTCACCACAGGTGATCTTTCTCTCGATGCGACACAGGAAGTAATAAGCTTTTGCGTCCTACCATCGCCGAGGTTCCACTAATACACAAAATCACAATACTCAGTCCCAGTGATGGTATTGTTTACCAAATTTGATGCCTTCTATGACATTGCATACGCAGAGCTGAAATTGAAGGGTGTACCATTAAAAGATGCTAGAGAATTGGCCCTGATGCATGCCCAGGAATCTTTTTTTGGTGGGCCCCAAATGAAGTTTCTCAAGGATTTCCAATGGCCTCCAAAATGTTGTATGTGCCTTTTCAGTAAGCTAGAAGATGGTAAAGTTGTGACACATGATGACCATTGATGTATTAGACATGAACAAGGATGGCATAGATTGCAGGCCACTCATCGAACACATGGCTAGAATTCTGGATAATGAGGTGGTGAAGCAATTATTTATCTCGACCCAGCAGACCAACTTGGAGCTCTGCGTTAAATATGCAGTTGAGAAGTAACTACCAATCATCTCATTGACTTACTATGACTGATATTGTCCAGAACAGTCCCAGTCATTTTTAACCGTGCTAAGACAACTGAGGGTCGGCATGAGATGATAATAACAAGATCAAGTATCTGGTTTCCGCGCATCTATGTAAGATTGTGATTATTGAAGTGTTCAAAAGTTTTTCTCATTACAGACAGTATGTCTCTTGATCCTCTTGAAGCCTGAGCTGTGCTCATCAAAGTCGTCGCCCACTAATTGCAGGTTGTGAGTGTGTCAATCCTCATGTAAGCTCAAAACATCCTGATCGAAATCTTTGCCCACTGTTTGCAGGGTGTAAGTGTGTGTCGATCCTCCTTCGCGCTCGGGCCATGCTGATTGAAGTACATGCCCACTATTCATAGCCTGTGAGTATGTTGATGCTCCTTTGAGCTCAAGTCATTATGATCCAAGTCATTGCCCATCTATTAACAGTGGTGAGTATACCGATCCTCCAAGCTCCAGCGATACTGATCCAAGTCATTTCCCACTGTTTGCAGGATGTGAGTGTGTTGATCCTCCTTCAAGCTCGAGCCAGGCTGATCTACATGTAAGTCATTACTCACTATTCGCAGTTTGTGAGTATGTTGATCCTCCTTCAAGCTGTAGCCATGCTGATCGAAGTCCTTGCCCACTGTTCACAGTATGCAAGTTTCGATCTGCCTCCAAGCTCGAGCCACGCTGATCAAAGTCCTCATCCACTGTTCACAGGGTGTAAGTGTGTCGATCTTTATTCGAGTTCAAGCCCTGCTGATAGAAGTCCTTGCCCACAATTCGTAGTATGTGAGTGTGTCGATCCTCCTTTGGGCTCGAGCCATGCTGATCCAAGTGTTTGCAGGTTGTGAGTGTGTCAACCCTATTTCGATCTTCATTCATGCTAATCGAAAGCCTTGCCCACTATTTGCAGGTTGTGAGTGTGTCGATTCTCCTTCAAGCTCGAGCCGTGCTGATCGAAGTCCTCGCCCCTGTTTGCAGGACGTGAATGTCTCGATCCCCTTCAAACTCGATTATTTTTGACCAAAGCAATTGACTATGTGTCAGCAGGAGGTCTGCAAATTGGTTCTCTACTGATCATGAACCACTGACCAAAGAAACTATCGATTCATTGACAGCTTGTGAGTGCGATCATCTCCTGTTGACCTCTTGTCTTCCTCACCGATGCACTCACCAATCTATTGTCAAGGTGTAAATGTATTGATTCTCCGTTGCCTCCCGCCATGGCCCATACTCACTGAATACATTGCTGCTCTGTTAACAGTCGGTCAGTTGGTCGATACACCATCAAGCTCGAACCATGCTGACTGAAGCGTCTCCCATCTATTCACAGAATGTAAGCGCATCGATCCGCAGTCGAAATGGAGCATCGTTAATCAATGAAATGGTTTATCCCCGTCGACAGGTCGTGAGTGTATTCATCTGCGGTTGAGGTCGAGGGTTGCTGATCGATGACATCGCTTATTCGTTGAAAGCCGGTGAGTCTCTTCTCCCCATTCGAGTCTTAGCCCACTCACCAATATCAAGGAAAGCCATCTACTTGGACTGCAAAGTTACCGTTTGAACCCTTCAAGAAGAAGGTACAAAAGCTTCTGAGCGCTCTAAGGAGAAGGAGAAGGAGAAAGAATCTTTGCGCTCTCAAGCCCCGGCAGAGTTAATCAAGACTATTATTGAAATCACTTCAAATCATCGCCTGCGTATGTTTAGCTGTTACGCTGTGGCAGTAATCCTGCTGATCCGTTTGTCTTCAGCAAGACCTTGATGTTGGGGAATGTAACACAATATCAATGATACTCGACGGACTTTGAGCAGCAGACCATATCGACTTTCATTCTTTCAGGGACAATGTGCAATGAGCATGTGATAATGACTGGGTTATGACATTTTATGAGCTGGATGCTTACATTCAGCGCTGCTCACTCAAACCCCATTTTCATTCTCGCTGATATGATAGGTTAATGATTGTGCGGATCATATTCTAGATGCATCTTCTCGAGACCGATAGACGACGTCATTGTCGAACAAACCAAAACCCGACTTACATCATGTCAGTATAAAATCGATGGAGAATTTTGCAGCGCTGGTCAGCATTATTACGGACCTTATGGTGTGTGTTATAAACATGCGAGCGCGTCAAAGTCTAATGACTGAATCATGTGCCCACCGTAGTGACGAACTTGCTACGACCGACAGTGACTCCGAGATTGACATACAACGCCCTTACGAGTGCGTCCACTCTGCCTTGCGTTTCTCAGAAAAAGCAGCCATACCTGGCAAGATTACGAGGGATCAGTACAAAACCTAGTTAAACAACAGAGAAAATATACGCACCCTCCTTCTGATCCTTGGTTGAAAACAAGGCATGAAATAACCGCTTCTCAAACCTCAGCCCCTCAGCGAGGCTCATTTCAAATGCTGCATTCACAGCCTCCTTGCCTGCACCCACTGCGATACGCCCCTTGCTTGCAATATCGCTCGCTACCTTTACAGCCTCATCCACGACACTGCCCTCTCGTACAACTCGTACGATACCCCATCGTTCTGCCTCGTCCGCACCAATTATACGTCCGGTGAGGACGAGTTCCATGGCACGCGATTTACCAATGAGACGGGCGAGACGTTGGGTCCCTCCGCCACCAGGAATGACTCCAAGATTGACTTCTGGCTGTCCAAGTTGTGCTGAAGGCGCTGCGAGAAGGATATCAGCCTGCAATGCAAGCTCCAAGCCACCGCCAAGCTGAAGGAAGGAACTCAGATAAAAACGTAGTAACTAACAAATGAGTCTAAGAACATACGGCGTAACCGCTGACGGCTGCAATAACTGGCTTCTTGAGCTTAGCAATAACTTCCCAATTGGCGAGGAAGTTGGTGGTGTAGGCTTCTGCGACTTGAGGAAATGTGTCGGAAAGTATTCAATAAGTAAGGAGAGACACTCACAAGACTTGTCCTTCATTTCCTTGATGTCCGCACCAGCTGTGCATAAAAAATATAGTCGAGTTCATGATCTGATTGACTGAGAAACTAACCTGCGAACGCGCGTTCTGATCCAGTGAGAATCATAGCACCGACATTGGCATCCTCATCGACCTCCTTCATCGCGTCAGATATATCTTGAAAGTGCGCTGCGTTGAGCGCATTGAGCGCCTTGGGTCTGTTCAGAGTGATGAGTGCCACGCCTGGGCTAGGCCGTGAGACAAGGACATTTGCATATTCGCGCTGGGCACGAGAGCTGGTGGAGAAGAAATGTGCACTGCTGCTTATATGGCGGAATGTTGAGCGGGAGAGTGCGACGAACGACATTATGGACCGGAGGAGACAGCTGTGAAGAGGCTCGGAACATGGCGTCAGACGGCCCGGATCGCTGAAAGTGGCCGAGTGCCGCGCCCGGCTCACATCCTCAATGAGGTGTCACGACCGTCGACCCGGTATGTACATTGTATAGAACATTTCTCCTCTTGAGCGGTCTATCAGGCAATGTCGTCGACGCGCGCTCTTACATGATCAATTACACCTTCAAGAGTTCAGGCTAAGTTGGAGTTATAAATTATCTAGTGCTGACATAAGGCTACATGTCGTTCCTGATAATTTTAAACCATGCATTGAACTTGGCGATGAGTCCATCAGGGTTATCTCTAAACGAGCACCTCGCCTGGTGTCATGGAACCCGATAAGCAATCGGAAGTCCTTAGCTCGTGAGTAGCTCAACAGCAACGTCAGTCCGTTGCAAACTGAATGTTTCTCAATACAGTCTTCTCCACAAGCAGGATGAAATTCTTGACATTCTTAAGCGCTCAGAACTAGAGAAAGCCGACAAGGATGTCCGATCACAGTTCTGGGAAACATATGAGGTGGTAGCAGAGGAAGTTGACAGCGAGTTCCTGGAGCGGTACAATGGTGATATCGATATCATCCCTACTTTCGTGCGTTTCCTTCCTCAGAACAGTTTACGAGCCATCCTCATGCAATCTCGCAGGCGGGTCTCTTTTCAGCTGTCACCACCTCCTTTATAATTGCGTCACAACCTAATACAGAAGACACCACCAACGCACTGTTGACCCAACTCATATTACTCGTGGCAAATGGTACTTCAGCACCTCAGAGCATTACACTTCCACAACCAGCAGGATACTCGTCTAGTGATGTTTGGGCTCAGAGCTTGGCCTACGCCAGCCTTTTACTCAGCCTCTTTGCTGCCTTTGGTGCCATCCTGGGCAAACAATGGTTAGGCTATTACAAGTCCAACAGACATGGCCATGGTTCATTAGAGGAACGTGGAAGGAGACGGCAACAAAAGATGGAAGCACTGAGGACGTGGTACTTTGATGCCGTGGTTCAGTCATTCCCGGCATTATTGCAGGTTTCGTTGTTCCTTTTCGGCGCCTCCCTCAGCATCAATATGTGGTCTCAGCAACAGACCATCGCACGTGTCATCATATATATCACATTGTTTGGCGTTACGCTTTACGGATTCACCGTCTTCGCGTCCCTCATGTCCTCGGATTGTCCCTTTCAAACGCCTGTGTCTGTCGTCATTAGGCTTACCTGGCAACGCATAGGAATTCGTATAGTTCACTTCTGTGATCTATGTCATTTGCAATACGCTCCGCGATACATTGGATTATGCGTGGCGCTCGGAAAGTCGCTTCTTACGGGGTTTGCTAGTGCTGGAAGCATGCTGTCTGCTCTCCATCGGACGGTTACCAGCTTTTGTTTGCGTGCCGTCCGAACTCTGCGATCCCATTTATCTGCGCAATCCCGTGATCTCGTGATCCGCGATCTCGAGTTTGGAAAACTTCCCTCTAAAGCAACGGAGTCATACCTTCCCGTAATTTCTCTGTCGTACGAATTTCCAGCCGTTTCCATCGCATCTTCGGATGCCCCTTCCGTGAAATGGTTGCTCGAAACGTCCACAGATCCCAACGTATTCATTGCAGCTTGCCAACTGGTCCCTGAAGTTGAATGGCCATTCAATTTTGATGTTTCCGCTATAATATCTCTCCTGCATCGCGAGCTTGGAAGCTGTTTTGATACCAAAGATCGGCTATTGGCGCCAGCGAAAGAACGAGCTTTAGCTTGTGCAACAGCTCTCGTCCATCTCAGTGGAAGGGAATACCTTCGACTGGATGGAGAGTATTATTCTGCTGCGCAATGCCCTTCTCAGCCTAGATATCTTCACTTCTGGCACCTCCTTAGCCGGGAATCGCTGGATGCTGATTATGCGTTGAAGATTAATCTTGGGCAGAAGTGGATAGCTGATTACACTTATCGTTTCTTCCGGGATACACCAACATTCTCTTCAGCATCTGATGCTACCTTGTTATGGCTCTCCCAAGTCCTTCCATATGTTTTCCTCCTTCATAAAGACATCGACGAGCTCGTGCAGATGGAGGATTTAGCATTGAGCATCATCTCGATGCTCCTTGAAGCCAAAATACCGAACAAGGCTCCGTCAGCTCAGGTGCTTGCTAACTGTACACTTCTTGCTGGCATCTTACTCGGGCTAAATGTCGACAAAACGGTCCTTGTGAAGGTAGACAAAAGGTATGGCAACTGTGTTGTTCCTATTAGACTGCCTACCTGATCGCGACCAAAGTGCTGCTATTGATGTTCTTGTTACTAAACTCCTCGCCTGTCTACGAGGCTGCGTTGACGGAGCACATCCACAACACTACGCATCCAGGGCCAAGAAATGTCTCCCGCACGCCCTTCGGATCATTGAGCTCACAGGCGCGGTTCCACTTGACGGCTCGTTTTTCCGAGCGGGCCTTGCTTGCTGCAAAGAAATCTTCCTCGAATGCTCAGCGACATCTGACCACAAAACCGAGGATTCAGAAGATATGCAGAGACGTTTGTTCGAAGCAGGAGCTGCGCTGCACACAGCTATCTGTATTCCTCAAGGCCCACCCGGAAACGTCTACCAGCCAGACGATCCCTTCTTATATTGGTATGGGGAATTTTCCTGGGCGCACGACACGCGTTCCTCCCTTGAATTTGAGTGGCTTATTGATTATATTTGCGAACTGCGCGAGCTCGAGGGTTATGAGGTGGAGGATACTCTTGCGGATGCACTCCTAGCACTTAGTGCTATGAAGAGTCTTGGAAGTCGAGCGAAAGAGGCAGCTTATCTGGAAGTCCTCCTGTGGTCTATGGAACCGGAACAGCCTGCCCGGTTACGCTATGCTGCCTTGCGTGCTACATGCGAAGCGCGAAGCGCGAAGCGCGAAGAGCACTACTGGCCGCCATAGAAGATACAGATGGCTATGCTAATTTACGGGAGAAACTACTCGCGCTTTCCCTCGCCATCCTTACCGCTATCTCCTCTAGTGAAGATGCTAGTGTGGAAGGTAGTCATGATGTCGTGTTCGATGAAGGACGTGATGGATGTTACTTGAAACTCCTCTTTGCCCTTGTAAAGAATCCTGCGTGGTGCAGTCGTCTTTCCCTAGACGACCACATAAACAAGTGCATCAGTCTTATGGCCGAAGCCGCGGACAGCAACCCTCACGCATTCTACCTTTCCGGTATTTTCCTGCGGATCACGGCTGTCTCAAAGTCCTTGGAACTTCCACTCCCTAACATGTTCTCAAGGGCGAAATTATCTCCACTCGTCCCTGGTGCATGGGATGCGTTCCCTGGCGTGTATCTCTCAGGCAACGATGATTGTGTGGAAATCTTGCCAGACCTTGCGGAGTTGACGCTTGAATATATCCCGCTGGACAGATTTGCACTTGAGACGCTTGACGAGCGAATAGACTGGGTACTAGATGTCCTGAGAAAGTACTCAGAGCCTGAGAACGTTATTTCCGCGGTGGAAACATTATTAGAGGTGGTCAGAACCAGGTTAAACTCACCGCTTGTCAGTACATGATTCATGATGGACAGTTTGATTTACACGTACGTCTAATCTATATATGTGTGTGTATCTAAGTTTCTTACCATTACAACGTTTGCGATGCAAGGATGGTTGCTTGACAGGGGGGCAACTCGTGTCCGAGCTTGCCTTATGCGGTCAGCTGTAGATGTTTTTTACTGACTATGCTCCCGAACGAGCTGGAAGTCCAGGTCCTCCGTGATGAATCATTCATGATCGCCCAGCATGGAACTTGCGGACATGACATCGAACACCGATTTCAAATGTCGATCTCAAGGTATTATGAATATGACACCCGCCATCATGGATTCCGGGACGACTGCCATGTTGACGCTCATGATACACTGATGCTGGCTGCCTTTTTGAACGTTCTTCTGCTTGATCGACGACTGTAGCATGTCCAACTCGACGGTACATTACTACGATAATTGAATTCATGTAGCGACACGATGCCGGACCGACGGTGGGCACTGGTACATTCTTCGGTCAACAGCTGAGAAGAAAGTCCTGAATTGTCCGAGTTTTGTTGGAGTTATGGAGTCATGTGAACTCCCATGATGCCTTTGCTGCAGTCCTGATCTCGCCGAGGACCGTGCCGTCGGAGTTCAAGGTTTAGGGCTAATAGTTGTACTTGACTTCCCTGGCAGTCGAAAGGAACCTCCGTTTTCGTACATGCACAGCCTTGGTAGCGGTGAGTGCATCATAACTCTATCATGGAATTGTGGGCCGACTGCCCCAAAACCGACCATCCCCCCTGCTGTTGAATGGATTTATCGAGACAATAATACAAGACGATTGTAGCGGCAGAACCGCTCGGAAAATACCCTGAATCTACAACCTTAACAGATCTTCGCTTTTTGGAGCAGGGTGAGGAATGCGCATGGAGAATAGATTAAGCGGCAGTCATTGGTGACTAAAGAATGTATCGTTCACGATTGGTGCGGATGGTGCCATAGGTCGGTGTGGTCAGTTGTGGTCTTTCCGAAGAAATCCAGAATACTGTGATCGCTGGTACTTTCGAATTGAATTTTACCGGGGAATGGCAACAAGAGATCATGACATGCATCCCGTTCTTGGCGATGTTTGTCTCGAGGTCAAGGGCCTTGAGACAGCCGTATGTGTCCTGTATGTGATATAGACAGAACTTCCTAATATGCCTTTGGCACTAAGCTGAACCAGTTCAACAATGGTAGACGTAGACCTTATTATATCTTGTGTTAGTTGGACTGGTAACTACATATTAGGTGCATCAAGTCACATGAACCATCATAACTTGCTGTTGCTCTAAGACTAGTTGTCATCTCAACAGAGTTCTGATGTCGGCATATGGTACTATGCGCCATCATGGTCAGCCGTCTGTGAACTCCACTCCAGCATCAACAACTCTTTTTTGCTGGCTGACATGGGAGGGTACTGTTCCCCTTGAAATTCGCGTAGACTCGAAAGAGTTGCCAGCAAATTCTGATCGTGGCCTGGAATGTTATTATATTCAAGCTCCTTGTGTCAGTTACTTGCCTCTTCTTATGCCTGAGATATGATGGTTCTTGATGGATGTTGTTTTCGATGAGGCAGCTGGAAAGATGCTCAAGGAGGAAGAATGGTGGTTCGAGAGCGAGGAAGGTACGCTGTTGAAGTGGTTAGTTTCAGACCCCTGTAGCATGGTATACAATGTATCCTGAACATGATTTTCTGGTAGGCACTGGCTGATAGGGCTGATCTACAATAACCACACCATCTCTGCTTCAATTTGGCCTCCATCTCAGACTTCCACATCTCATTACAATCTACAAGTGACTCCCTTGAAGCTCATTCTCCACCTTGCATCACCTCCCACAGAGAAGCTTCTTCTCTCGCCCTCTGCAGAGTCGTGCAAACAAGCTTTCATGGGGCAGCTTAAGGAGGCAGACTTCGTACGATGGGGAAACACGAAACGTATGACAGGTCTCCGGAAGCAAGATCAGGATGGTATCTGGGAGGGCATTAAAGAACGTAAGTCAAGCGTTTTATTCTGTGCATGTGCGACTCAGTATATGCTCGTCACTTCTAGATAACTTTGATGACTATTGGCGCGTCGCATCCAAGATAGTGCCTACAACGGCACCTGCGCGGTCGAATTCTCCACCACCTTCCACGAACCCATCAATGCATACAAGGCCGCCACCTGTAGACCCTCAGAGTGCACCAGACCGTGATAACGCTTATAGCGTTCGCAGTGTCCCAGTTAGGCTGTATTTACCTGATGGGCCCGTGATGCAAGACGTAGTCCCTCCGACCCTTGAAGATGGTGCGTTTCTCTCCAAATGAGTGCTGGCGAAGGATCATTGGAACTGATCGAGTCACTAAATAGGCTCGGCGCATACCCTAGTGCATTATCTATCTACGCATCTTCCCCTCCTCTTCCCGCCTGCACCATATTCTGGCCCAGAACTGGCTTATGCTATGATGCATGGTGTGCTGGTACCCCCTGATGCGGAGATGGCATGGCTAGGGGCTTGTATGGCGGGTGCAGATGGGTGGGTAAGTGTTTGCGTAGGAATCGCACGGTAGGCAATTGTAGCGCATTTTCTACTGACCTCCTGTTTTCTGTGACAAATGTATGATACCCTTTCTCCGCTGTAGTTGTGAGTCAGTCATATCTTTTGAGAACTCTCTTGTTGGACAAATTTCACCAGCCATTTTTCAATTCTCGGTTGTTTTCAAAGCGACCGAGTCTACCGATGATCATGTCCGGATCTCAAGACGGTGAATTTGGAATATCACCTCCTAAAAGTCCATCCGCGGGCTGCGTCTAAAACCACCCCGGCCTTGTAGGTCTAATCAGCGGTAACTCACAACAACAAGAGCATGTGGAGGGTTGATCACACGCATTTAAAATGCCTGAAGCCTATGTCAAATGTTGACTATTGCACTGTTTTCGACCGTCATGTCATGTCGCGGCAGTGGCGCAGGGTTAAACTTTGATCCCTGTTAAACTATTATGCCTCAGCGCCCAGAATGACCTTCTCTTCAGGGTCGAGGGGCCTGCCGCGAAGCTACACATAAAATCGACCCCTGAAGCTTAAGGCCTGAAACTTGAAGTTTGCCGGTCGGCGGGGATGAGCAAGCTTAAAATTATAAAGGACACACAGCTGGTCGGCATCACGGTGTTAGTCACCGCGAACAGCCTCGCCGAGAAGCCCAATTGTCACCCCACAAGTAATACATAAGTGATCGTACCTGTGAGACTCAATTGGCGCTTCTACATTGATACGCGGGACTACTTGCAAGACAACTGAATACGCAGCCTTCCAGGGCGTTGCGCAAGCTTCCGGGATAAGTACTGCATAACTCGTGATAGTTGAGAAGACTTTTTAATCAAATGAATGTTGCAAACCAACTATACTAATTGGCACCGCCGGCATGTGTACCCACCAATCACGAATCAATCAGTCGAGCGCAGCAGCCCGGAAATTCGTTCCAGATGAGTCGGTGCGGCGCAGTTGTTCCTACATGTTCCTGCACAAGAGTCATGCGCATGGGCGCCAATAGCCGGAGTAACCGATCATCGTGAACGGATGCTATCACGATAATGTCACGATAATGAGGTAAGTAGTCTAACCACCCTGCCAGTGCTTAGTCTTCAAGTCGTAGTCATGATGAGACCCAAGTGTGACAAAAGGAAGTCAGCTACTATACGGCCCCGACTTACAGGTCAACAAAAAAAAAGATAGAACACTTCCTATTCCGAGTAGGCTGTGCCAGAAAACCCCTCGGAGTGGAGTTGTTTACTTAATACTAATGCATGACGTTTTTAATGGTGCGCAGCACGAGTCTTAAGCTTCAGCGCTTCAACGCATCATTCGAATGTTCTCTTGTCTACTCTTCATTTTTTTCCGTGATTAAGCTAAATAAATACTAATTTAGCTTACAACGTGGGATGTAATGGTTTCAAACCCTGTTTCTGAATAAGCCCAATTCGGCCGCCGGCTACTTCGCAAGGACGCAAACTTAATACGCGAACGGCGGGGTTGGGGAGCATACTAGGTGCGCCAGCCTGATCGGCGCATGATTAATCTGCGAGGAGCAAATCAACTACAGATCTTGAGCATGATGGTAATGATGACGACGAAGGTGATGATCGACCTTCCCATGGTGATGTGCCACTGCATGCACAGGTTATCTGATAATAGCACAAGCGCGCCAAGCTGACGTTCTTGTAGGTCGCTTCGGGTTTGTTCTGGAAGTCGTGTATACAGGAATATGATTACATATCTAATCAGTGTGACATGCAGTCTGGTACCATTATTGATGTCTGTTAATCTATATGTCGAGTCAATAAATAGAGGCAGCACGAAACATATGATCAATGAAGGGAGCCAGCCAGCGGTCTCCAGATAAAATAAGAAACCAAAGCGTCTTCCCAAAGCATCAACCAAAGGAAAGAGGGGCATAAGTGTTGGAGTAATAATGACAACGCGAGATTTTGGCGTGATGAGTGCAGCGGGTGGAAAGATTGTTTGATTATTGGAAGTTACCCCGACACTTGGACATGGTTAGGATGGTTTGAAACACAACAAGCATGAGAACTCACAAGCTGACGAGGCGTACAATTGAGAGACACTTTGCCATGTCAGACGAAGACGATTTTGGTAACTGTCATAAGGGCTCATCTGCCTGGTGGATTCTTCAGATAATCCTATAGCCATTGCAGTTCTCATGGCAAGCTAATCATTTGTCAGAAACAAATTAGCCAATCGTCCCAACTTCACTTACATCACCGTATTGTCGGAATCCTGGGAGACAAGCATTTAGCCGAGGCACAAGGGAAACATTCCCAGTACTTACCAAGGAGCCGACCAGTTTTGTATTCTGTCCATGCCAGGGTGATGACAGCGTGAAGAACGTCGAGGGTCGGTTGGTTCAGTGCCGCGGACAACATCTCCTACTCATTCCATTAGGTCAGCAGAACCCACGCACACGACCACGAACCTTTGCGTTCTCACAGAAAATATCTGCAACGTTGTGCGGACCGCGCGCGACAACATCTGGTATGTCACAGAACCTATCATACTTTGTTCATATTCAAGTCGAGTGCATTGCAGAGGACAGACCTTGCGCCTAGTGCTGCGATACAGTTGGAGAGCAAAGGGGATAGGGTCTGATGTCGAAATTTTTCATATAGGTCATCGTAAGTCACGAACCCGCATTGGCTGCCAAGTTGACTGATGAATATCTGGATGAAATGTGGCATCCAGCTGCGTTGGGGCATCTGAGGATGCATCGGGTCGAAGAGTTGAGTTGGTCGGTAACCGCCCGATGTGAGATGGGGACGACTCAGTGCCTGACCTGGACCGGGAGTTCCATATCGACGAGCGTGATCATCAACTGCAGCTGTCTGTCTTCCACGGCCAAGTCAATGAATGTTGATATCTGAGAGGTGTGGTTGTATTACCTATGAGCTGTGGGCCTTGAATGATCTGGATAGGTTTGATAGCGACCATGGTCTGTGGATGTTGTTCCTGGTGGTGAGTAGGACGGGGAGCGAGATATGGAATTACTATATCCTTGAGATGGTGGCGTGTACACGGTGGATGCCGGAGTGGCGTATTCGTTTGTACCACTCGAATTGGAACGCTCCGAAGGCTCGGGAACAGTAGTCGTTGCTCTACTCGATGAACCATGGTACGGTGATGCGGAACTGGGGCCGGCAATGGCTCGACTACGCTCAGCAAAATACCGTTCGCGATCACGAAACTTGCACGGAATTTTAGCAGCCTTGCAGGCCTCGCATTGTGTCTCTGGCGATGACTGAAGACACTTTATTTTTTTGAGGCGACTAGGGGAGGAGGTAAGTAACAATTACTTGATGGAGATTTCGATGGGCGGCAGTACCAGTTATCACAAGAAGTCACAAGACGTGGGCGTTTCTTGTGACCTTGGGTTTCTTGGGGGGACTCGATAATGAATTGAAAGCCATCCATGGTGAAGTGAATAATTGAAAGCTAGAACAGGCCGGATTTATATATCACACAGCCTAAAAACCTCGAGGCCTTGTGTGAGATCTGTGCGCCGAACGAAGTCTGATCAAAAGTGAATTATCGCTGATTTCCCACTTGCCGTGCGCACCATAAGCGACAATGGATCGGGCACTTACCCAACAGAACGTCGCCAATAAGCCAGCATTTCAACGATCTAGCAGATGTATTAGTCAATCCGTCGAATGTCCGTCTCTTCTGGTTTCATATCGTAATAGGATTGTCAATCAGCATAAAGCAATCATTGATGCAAAAAAAACGTGCGGGAAATATAACTTACTAGCCGCAATCACAATAGCTCTAGACTGTTACACGTCATAAAGCAGGAGTCCGATTATCGCCTTCTAATTTGACCTGCGGGACTGTCCGGCTCCTTGATGGGCCTGCGGTAGTGCACAAGGCCGCTCATCGCCTCCTACAGGCACTTTGAAGAACTTGGATATAAATTTTCACACCGTATCCAAGTGTTTCCATCGCAGCCAAGTCGAAGGGCCTTTGCTGACTAAATTGATCGCATCAGATAATATTCCGCAGTAAACAACAGGAACCGAACGATTTGGTCTCCCAACTCCACGTGTGGCCTACCGAGTCAGAATACTTCCCGGATGCAGCGGAACAGAAGTCAGCTTCTAGAGTCAGCTGTCCTCGGATCAAAATCATTTTGAACCATAACTCAAACAGTTCACTATTATCAACGTAAGCTTAATATACACGGCTCGAGACAAAATTAGTGAGCTTTGTAACACTGGGGCTGTGAGACGCGACCCGGGACAAAGTCTGGTTCACTTTCAAATTATCTTCTTGGAAAAAAGAAAAAAAAAAAAAGAAAAAGACTAGCAACTAGTCTACATATGTTACTACTATGTAATTGGAAGCACGTCCCGGCCGGGCCCCTAGTTCTCGTCTATACCTCTTTCAGCCTCCCAATTAAACTTAGTGAGCTGAATGCTCCGAACTAGTTCGGCATCTTCCTCGCTTTCATGATCATCGTCATGATCGGTAGAAAAAAGTAGGCGGTGATGTGCGTCGCTATCATCAGACCCCTGATGCTTTGTGGCGTTTCGATGAGCAACACGGTTCTAAAACGTTTTTCCGTAACGATGTGACATACCGCAAGTTCACCATCTTCCCGGCGTCCGAAGTTAGCAGCACCAAGCTCGAAATTAATCCCATGCACAGAATTTTCATCCTCTATCGCTATCATGTTTCCCTCCGCGTCCACAGATAGTCTACCATCTATAGAATTGTGATACTTGTGGAACGTAAAAAGGCCAATCCCTACAGACTCCGTTAGAAGTACCGCATTCACATTAAACTCGAAACGGACCGCAAATTGTGATACCTACACCGACTATATTGAGTGGCGTAAGCTCATCCCCGTAAAACCAAGCCGCGACCGTAATCGTCGAGACTTCTTTGGCTATACCAGCTATTGACATTGGCAACACTCCGGCCCGTTGGATGATGCTTTTATGACCTAATTAGATGACTTTGTGTAGTTGATTGCATGATCATAAACGTACTAGTATTCACTCATGACCATGCAAAATGCCAAAATACCCGGCGCGACCAAGAATAGGCCCGAACGTAGGGTCGATGCCGTGTCCTGAAAGAATGGCGAAGCATATATCGTAAACCATCCCTCCCAAATGATGCTAAGAAAGGCTGTTGTAGCGCCTATTGCAGGAGTCAACCAGAACATGGTAGCCGCAGGATTATCTAGACCAATATTCTTGTTCTTCATCAGCAGCTGCGTGAGACTCCAGCGGAGACCTCCACATGCACTGGCGGTCATCACAAGTAAAAATCCGGGAAGAACAAAGGCCGTTTCAGACGCGACCATAAGAATCACCCCGCCAAAAATGAGGAGGATGACGGCGACGAGCCGCAGCGAAAATACCTCCAGGCGGAAGAAAAATGCAAAGGATAATACGAAGATGAGAGAAGATGACTTGCACATTGCTGTAGACAACCAGATGTATGAGTTAAGCGTAAATTACATGTTCAAAATTTAAACATAGGCCAACGTATGGCGAAGTTCAGAGCTGACAACTCACTATAAAATGATAGAGTAATAGTCTTGAGTGATAGGTTTGACAGACCAATATCGAGACCGGTAGAAACGGCAGTAGGAACTACTTTCTTGCTTCAAAGAGGCTACAATTAGAACCGGTGTCCTGCGAGGACACGGACTGCCCGACGAATACTAGCTGTTGCGGGCAAGCACGTACCCATAATCTTTTACTGAAGGACTTCTTTCTGGACGGAAATGATGCGGGAAGCAGACGCGAAGAGCAGTAGCCAAGACAAACTGAACCAACATGTGCAAGGTTGTCACGAAGAGCGGATACGGAAATCCAAAAAGGTCTGGCGAAAACATCCACTTGTTGTACAGAGACAGTGCGGTTGCAAATATATACCTATGCAATGTACACATGAACTTGTTTTAGGAGTGCGACGGTACCATCCACGTACCATGAAGCTATGAAGCATCCATTAATGATGGCAGTTCTCCACCATATTCGCCGTTTCTCTGCAAGGGACGCGATATGGACGTTAAATTCACTGTGAACTCCCTCCCTGAAGCTTGATTCCACCGGCGTGTACGAGTGACGACCTTCAGTGTCATTTTCAGCATAGTTAGCCATGTACAGTGGGATGACTTGCGAGTAATAGGTGGGTACTGCGCGTCAAGTGTTTAACAGGCGTGGGAATTTTCAAATTAAGGACATCCACAAGGATTTATCTCTATTTAAAAGTAAATATGTCATGACATACATAGAGTCTACACGCCAAAGGTATGTATATCTCCTTGGGAAGTCTGTATGTTTGGCAACGCTACATTTTGGGTGTTACTTTCATTAACAAAAGCGCCATAAGCTTCCGCCAAGACATCCGGTAAACCATATCACCCAAAAGGAGCATTCTAATGCGATGATTGCACACCGGTTTCTTGAGGATCGGTGGGGGTGGCACCAGCAGTACTAATCCCTGGGTAATCTCGCCTAACGTGACAGATTATTATCAAGAAAGTGCCTCTAATAAACTCCTGTATCCCATACCATGTTCGCCAGTGGTCATATTGCTTCTGGTTGAGAATATCCCGCCATTCGTCTTTCTTCATTTCTGACCTGAATTGGGCGTGCTGGAGCAAGTCAAGATGATGCAGTGCGTGTGGGTAGCTGAACAAGGCCATCGGTCGCAGTATCGCAAACGCTCACAAACTGTGGACGAACTGTATAAACCTGGCATAATCCTTCTCTTTCCAGTACATGAGATACTGGAGATAGTTGATGAATGCAGGTTGATCAAGGATATTCTGCTGCGCGAGAGAATGGAGGTAGTATGGGTTTGCCAGCGACTGCACGAATTCCAGTTCAAGCTCGAATTTGTCGCGGTTAGTCGCCCGTGGATCTTCTGTGGTGGCTTGAGGCGATTGGGCAGTGTCAGAAGCCATCATATTGTGGAGTGAAGCTTGTCAATGTTATGATCGGAAGGCATCACCAAACAATGATCACGTGACAAGCTGAGGCTCGACGCGCGTTAAATTCTTGTTTTCGAGTTGCTTTACAAGTCGTGAACTATGTCAGACGAAGACTCTAGTGGCTGGCAGCTTACAGAATCAGACCCTGGGGTGTTCACGTATGTTGAAGTGATGATAAATGATCTACCTGACTCACGTAACCGGTCACAGAGAGTTACTGAAGAGGCTTGGAGTGCCTTACATCGTAGATGACCTCTACTCGCTTGACCCAGAATCGCTGGCGGCGCTACAACCTATACATGCTCTAATCTTCTTGTTTAAGTGGCTCCCTCAATCACCTGAAGATGAGCATAGTCTTGGCGCTGGTCACTATGATTTAGACTTCCCTGGATTCTTCGCCCATCAAACTGTGAACAACGCTTGTGCTACACTTGCTGTTGTCAATGCACTGGGAAACATACCCTCTCTTCCTGCCGGACCGCAGTTTGAGGACCTCATGAACTTTACCACAGGGATGGACCCACAGACATGTGGGATGGCTATCACAAGTGCGGATTGGCTTCGAGAAGCCCATAACGCCCTTTCTCCACCTAGTGCCATTTCTCTGGATGGTCTAGACCTTCCAAAGCAGAGCGAAGAAGCCTACCACTTTATTGTGTACCTTCCTGTGCTGGGGAGTTTGTATGAACTCGACGGGCTGAAACCTTATCCAGTGCGGCATGGAGGATACGACGAATCCGGAGAGGGATGGGTCAAAAAAGCAAGGTACTTGGCGATACGCCTTCGTTATATTTTGCTATTGAATTCTCCTGTTTTCTAGAGAAGTTATCGAGAGCCGGATACATACTTACCCAACCGGAGCAGTGAGCAAAAAGTTATGTTTTATGTTCTATATCTAATTGATGTCCTGCAGCTTGAGTTCAGTTTACTTGCTCTTCGGGATGACCCAATACCTGGAATGAGAAGACGCTTAGACGCTCTGCAGGGATCAGCGGGGGACGCTGAATTGAGCGATCTTATGAATAAATTTTCCAATGAAAACTCCAAGCGTGAGCGTTGGGCAGTGAGTATCGAATATTTTGTCACTGATGCTCACCCTTTTGATTCTATTTTCAAAGTTTGAGAACAGCTCTCGTCGCCATAACCACATCGGCCTTGTGCACGCTTTGTTATTGGCTCTAGCAAAGGCAGGACAGCTTGACTCAGCAAAAGCAGATGCTCAGAGAGTGATGCAAGGGCGCTCAGAGAAACAAAGGGCGATGCATTCCTAGCGTATGGGCGAAGATTAATGTGTAGTCAAGGTAAGGTTTTCGAAGTTTCGGCCTGATCGCACAGCTGACCTTACCTGCAGCGCATTTAATCGCAGTATCGCCATCCCTTGCCAAGTTTGACTAGTAATGAAAATAGTGGTCTCTTGGTGCCCAGTATGAATAATACATTCATTGATCTCCTCGGGTTCATGTATACAGCTTTGTCAAACATGTTCCTGATGTTTTTCTTGCGTACCTTCATTCTTTCGGTCTTTTCAAATCGGGAAGTCTGACAAACCATTACAAATAATGAAGCAAGAAGGGCGCAGCAGGACTACTTAGCACTTAGCGCCAGGGACACGCTCACCGGGTCTACCTTGTACTACGATGCTGACGATCGAGTCTAGAATTCAACTAGTGTCAGGTAATAGTTTGTATTTTATTACTGGTCTACAGCTAAACTAGTGAGAATCCCTATGGCGCGGCCATAGGTTACACAATGCCACTACTGGGATTTGGCGTGTATCAAAATTATACCGCCCGATCGTCAGTTCTTGAGGCTTTTCAGGCAGGCTACAGGTGATACGGTCCACGACCGTCGGCGATCCCCCCCTGATTGCAATGAACCATCCCAGACACGTGGATTCGGCCCAAGCTTACCGCAATGAAGCGGCGGTTGGGGAAGCTGTCAGAGATAGTGGCATTGACCGAGGAGAGCTTTTCATTAGTGCGTGTCACAATGCGGTTCAGGAAATGAGCTTCATCTCTTACCGAACTTATCAGCGACGAAATGCGTAAGCAAAAACCATGGGTATGAAAGCACACTGAAGGGTGTTGATGAATCGCTTGCTAAATTTGGCCTTGGTGAGTAATTCGCCGCATGATGAACAAATTCTAGATGTTCTTACGGCTTTGAACAAGAATACATTGACCTATTTCTCATTCATGACCCGTGTTCTGGTACTGAGCGCCGCCTAGCCACATACAGGGCTTTGCAAGATGCCCGTGGTGCGGGAAAAATACGAACCATTGGTGTTTCAAATTAGTGCGTTTTCCTAGTAAAGAAGAGTCATGGTCGTTAACGTGACACTTTGTACAGCAACGTCCAACATTTAGAAGAGATCGCGGATGCAAAATATGATATGCCTGCAGTGAATCAAATTGAGGCATGCAACTGATCTTGATGAACAGTACAGGATTCTACTCATTGCATGCTGGCAGCTTCACCCTTTTTGCCAGCAGCGGCCCATAGTGGAGTATTGCCGTGAACACTCGATCGTGGTTCAAGCATACTGCCCGATCATACGAGGGAAAATGGATCATCCGACCATTCAAACGATAGCTCAGAATGTCGGTTCTGCTTCTAAGTGCTACACCATATATGATTCATAAACCTTTTTAGCATGGTCGCGATGCAGCCCAAGTGCTACTTCGGTGGTCACTTCAAAAAGGGTTTGGCACCTTTTTTCATGTTTCTAGTTGAATTTACATTGGTTTAGGTTTGTTCCGCTGCCCAAATCAGTCACGCCAGAACGCATCAGATCAAACGCTCAATTGTACGATTTCGAGCTTGAACCCGAAGAGATGGAGCAACTTGACGGACTTGACCGTGGAAAGGATGGGTCCGTTAGCTGGAACCCTATTGATGCTTCGTAATTATTTGTAATCCAAGGCGCGAGCTTTGGATCATTTGCCTATTGATTTAGACTGAAAGAGGCTTATCGATTAAATCTACTCCGTCACATGATTTATCGTTGTCTTCGTCGCCTACAAGGGTTCCTATAATGGGCGTCGTTCCTTGTGATGACGCCTTCTGCGTCCTTTATGAGGCGATAATTTGATGTATAGGCGAGATGAAATTTGTTCAGCTACGTGTATCCACACCAACGCAACCCACGAGTTATCATGCGTGTAGATTACCTGTGAGCGGGCATTATTGTTGCATGAAAATTAAAGTATGTGCCGGGAAGTCGAGCACTTAATTTTGATCGGGAGAAGATATCGGCTTGATGCTCCTCGACCAGCATGCATTCCATCTGTGTGACTGTCGGTCAGGACTATAACACGACCTCGGTCATTTCATTTTAAATTTAATATCAGGTAGATAAAACGTACATCGTTGCTTGGGAGGAGTCATGATGTGTGCCATGTGTTGGAGGAAGGAAGCGAATGGAATAATACGTGGGTCCGGGTACTATGCACCCAGCCCTGATGGATAAAATCGACGTTTAACCAGTGCATCGGAACTTCGAAGCACATGAGAGCAACATGAGAGCACATGTCAAGGCTCCACTATGAATCATGTATCATGATGTTTGATCAATGATAATTGCGCGCTACTCAGTGATGTAACTCAGGGACTATATACAAGTGCTAATAGTACGGATCTCGCCAACGGCCGACCTTCTGATCAATCCAAGCGCTCAACGTTGCAACCACGAAGTATTTAAAACACGTGTTTATTATGTAATACAGCTACGTCACCTTGCTCTGCGCTCAAGGCAGCTTTACTACTCTGAATGTCGCGAATTCCATCAAACCTTGACTTTGTACTTGCAAAAGGCTATTGGTCCTTGGTCAGCAAAACACAAGCTGCGCAATCATTAACGGGAAATCGACTGAAAGCTTTCGAGTGTGCTCCAGTGCTGATTGGATGACTCGGCCATTAGACCTCATTGTTTTATCAACTAGATAGTACAGTTATCATCTGGAGCGAGTGCATGGTCCGGGCCAAGTCTGGGCACAGTGATTCTTTGAATGGTTTTTGTATCTACACATTCGGTACGTTTGTGATTGCGAATCTAGTATACCATTGATCCTTTCAGGATCTTGTACAATTTCAGGCTGTCCCACAAGAAATGTCCTGTACATCGAGTTGCTGTCGGAATCTTTAATTCTATCGGCCGTACATCGAGAATCGAGACATGGGTCAAATCTCGGCATTCTGACATCACCGTCCTTGGATTGACTCGGAGGCTCGGAACATAAGTTGGTTCTTAACTCGACCAATTAGCTGACTATAAATATGGGCAGTGGTTGGCCTCAAAGTCTGCAATCTGTTCTTTGCACCGGACAGCCTGTTCACTTCTCCCGCTGTACCGTGCTGTATGGAAACAGATCGATCCTCACCTTACACCTCGCGCGAGATGCATAACAATTCAGAACGACCATCACTCTTCGTAGATTCGTCTAGATTCTCCAATGGTGCTAGCAACGATGTAGTTTCATTCAATACATCTGCAACCGTTGTAGCATGCGATGCCGAGAAAGTTCTTGTTACACCCGGGCCCGAATGGTGGATGAGTAAGTACCTGCCCGTAAGTCTATTTTCCTCGGACCATACGTTCGAGATGCTCACCGGCGATGTGCAACTCAGAGTTATTCGGCTGCGCGGATGTTCAAGTTCGATAACCCGAACTCGTATAACTGGGCAAATAACCTGCTTGCTGGTCTAGCAATCCTTTTCTATGTTAGTAGCTGCATGTTCCTCGCCTACCAAAATCTGATTAATCGACTAGGGTTATGACCAAGGGTAGACTTCTTGCACTTCTTGGTCTAAGTGAATGCTGACGCATTGACGGGCAGGGTCATGTCCCAAGTGAATCTTAATGAGGATTATCTGAAATTGATGGGCATATACCCCACCACGGGAAACTCACGTAACCTCGCGGCGCTTGGGGGAATAGTTTCTGTAAGTTGGAAGCTTCTTGTGAGGAACCTTTCCTACACGTTTATTAGGTTTATTACGGCGGTTCCCTCGTCGGAGCACTCCTTGGTGGGTCCATCGCGGACAGGTCGGGACGTATAACTGCCATAATATTGGGTGTCATTATCTCGATCATCGGAGCAATATTTCAAGCCTCCGCGATGAGCATCACTTGGATGTGTTGCGCACGAGTCGTGACCGGCCTCGGTGTGGGAGCCATCGACGCAGGTGGATAATCCGTTGTTCTTATCTTGATTCTTTGTACTTATTTTTATCATGAGTCATTCCTGTCTGGAGCAGCGAAGTTTCGCCACATCAAGCACGAGGCAGCTTTCTTGCTATCGAGTTCTTCCTGAACATCAGTGGACTATCATTGGCATATTGGATAGAGATGTCAGTCCATTCCGAGCATCCTATTGTAAGCCAACGGCCTGATGCATTTCTAGATTTGCGAGCATGAATCATAATCAGGTAATGGCATGGCGCACACCTCTAGCACTGCAAGTTGTTTTTCTGCTCGCGATTCTCGGTTCGTCCCGATCCTTTACCCGACTTTGCTTAAGTTGAACTATCGCAGCGCTTGTACCCTTCTTTCCGGAGTCCCCTCGATGGCTGGCGAAAGTCGGCCGTGTCTCCGAGGCACGCACTGTGCTGCAGGCTACTCGCAAGGACGGGGTTGAGGCTGAACTCGATGCCATTGTACGGAGCGTGATACGTGATCAACAACAAGCAGAGAACAATAGTTATCTTCGCATGCTGATTCCGAGGACAAAGAGCCAGCGTGAACTACGATGGAGAGTCGTTCTAAGTGTATGGTTGCAGATTATGCAAGAGCTCGTTGGCATCGGAGTCATCACTGTCTACGGCAAAGCATTTTCTTCTTCTGGCTCTCGCTACTTCTCTGACGTCATATGTAGCCATCGATCTTATCCAGGGCGCTGGCTTCAGCCAAGGCGAGGCAAAACTCTTGGCCGGATTCAATAACCTGTCCTATATGTTCAGCGTGCTTTTTGCCGTGTTCACTCTGGATAGATTTGGCCGGCGAAGCACGATGGTATGGGGGGCTGCTGGCATGGCGCTGCTCCTGCTCATCGGTGGCATCTTGGACAAATGTGATATACATTCGCTCTCCGTTTGATTGTTGCTCATGCCACTTGATAGATGCCCAAACGGGAGGGCCAAATCAACGGGCATATGGCGCGGGTGTCGTAGCGATGACAGTAAGCAACCGATTCCTGTGTTGTGATGTCGTCTGTATAAATGATGTGCCTCCCAGTTCCTGTATACTGGTACGTTTGGCGCCACCTGGTTAGTAACTCCGTGGCTTTACCCGACTGAACTCTTTCGTGAGTGAGATCGATTATTTTGTTTAATTTTGTTATCTGAGGCAATGCAGCAACATATGTTCGCGCCAAAGGAGGTGCATGGTCTGTTGTGGGATGGTCTATAGGGAATGGCATCGTTACTATGATTACCGTAAGTCGTTGAATGATTGAACATAGGAAAACGACTTAAAGGGCCGTTCCTCTAGCCTTTCCTGTTTCAGGCCATCGAATATGGTGTGCTTCTGCTCCTCTTTGGCCTGAACATATTTGTAATCCCCTTTATTATTTTCATGTGTATGGCTTATGTCTTACTGTTTTCAATGTGTGATCCTATTGACGCGGCTGTTTCATTTTGTAGATCCGGAAACTTCGGGTCGTCCTCTCGAGCAAATCGATGATTTCTTTAGCAATGCGACATCTTGGAATGTTTTCACGGGGTCTAAACAAATACGGGCGCAAGGTTTCACAAACCATCGATGGACACGCAAATACCATGGTGGAATCGAACAGTCAAATACATTGTTGATGGGTCAGGTCAGCGGAGATGCAGACGCCAAGAGGCACGGATGGGCGAGCAAGCTGAGGCGTCGTGCTTCGGATGCAGGACTCATGTGACAGACTTGTGGCATAATGTTTTTTGTAGACTACCCACTTGTATTTAAATTGAGATACTACTACATGTAATTTTGTTATGCGCCTGAAGTTGTGTTGGATGAAAGTTCAAAACAAGGTTGTCTTGCATTTGATACATATCTACATATACCACATATCTTCTTTCCAGGATGACCCGGCAGGTTGAACGCCAAGTGAAAATGTTCAAAACAATACAGATAATTTGTTCATACAAATGTAAGTGGTATACATAACAATACTATTATTATCCTGAAGTTCCGTCAGACAGACGCTCAACTCGCTGGGTGTGGCTTCACCAGGCTGCAAGCAGCTCGACAATGCACAAACCCAAACGTCCTCGAGATCTCCGCAAGCGGTGACCGTGTTCTCTGTCGAACGAGTGAGCGCTAATGTCATCCAGCGGAATTGAAGGATGTGGCATGTGTAAACATGCGAGACTCGAGTTAGTTTCTATAAAATAGATCCTAGCTGAGTATGTTCTAAGGAACCATGAAAGTTTGACGACTGGTTTATATACATTCTTGTTGATGGTCTGTGCGTGGGATATTCATATCAACGCCTAAATACTCGTTTTGGAAGGCAACGAAATGTCTTGTTATTATATTATTTTTAATGTTGAACCTCTTAATTACAGCTTCATCATGTCCACCGACGTGTTGTCACATTTCGGGGTTCTTGACGAACTCATACAGGTTATCTACCAGGGTTTTGATCGGTTTGTCGTACTCTCTCAAGTGACCGAATCTGCGTGGTCGATCTACTTAGGCCTTAAAGGACCAGAAGGCAGGTGGTGGCGAGGCTCATGGTCCGCCAAACATATCCTTGATATCACCAACGTTCGTGTCAAGCCTTCGGACTGCACTTACCCTTATCGTGCATCGTTCTAGGGTGTGCAATCAGGTCCTCAAGTGCTTGAGAACTTCGCAGAAAAGCTTCGAACCACATTTGTAAATGGTGACCTCACCATTGGAGAATGGGCTGATAAAGACTCGGACATCAACGTGAATGCTACTTTTGATGCATGGATCATACCGAGTCGACAACGCAGGACTTTAATAGCTCACTTTTGGACCAAATGCCAAGCGTCCACTCCACATGACTCTGAAAGAACTGTCCGCAGTTGAAGCTGCATCTCATGCAACCGCGGTGTTCATTGAAGTAAGGCACATGAACTGTTGGCTGCTCACCGACAATATTTGACTTGTGTCAAGATTGCGCTACAAGCTCAGTCTCGCAAATGCCAACTAAACCCTCTTTTCTCGCCCCGCAACGTCGCCGTTATCGCAGAGTCATCCCACGCTAATTCAGGTCCGCTGCATCCCTTGTCACCATTGATACGCACATCGAGCTCATTGCCATAGCGTCAACGTTCCCGTCAAAGCGCACGCCATTGGACCCGAGTCAGGTCCCTGCCCCTGTTGTCAATCAGGGAGCTGAACGGAGAATTAAAGCTCTTGAAGCGGAACTTGCTCGTTCAAAGGAAAGGTCTCCGCAAAGCGATACGATATCCAGTGAGCCTTTATGGTGTGCCACGTGCTTAGAGGCAGCTCATTCTACTGCGGAACAGAACCTTCAGCAAGCTCTAGACCTCCCAAGGGTGCATCTCTGGCGAACCCGAATAAGAAGGCAAGGAAGTACCAAGCTCTGGAATTCGAGAGTGATGAAGACTAGACTATCGGCTGGGTATATCACATGAACGAAGTATTAAGTATTTCATTGGCGCCTGGGCATTGGGCCAGATCCTGACAGTGCAAGAAGCGAGTATCCTGTCGAGTTATTGTTATCTTATGGCAACTCGTACGACAATGCATGTTACTCACGTTGACGGTGATTCTTTCGCGGATGTCGTTATTCCGAGTGAGCTTGCGGGTACTTGCTAAAATTTACCCCAAGAACTAGCTACCATTGATTTACATATCATGTTCCGTGACCTTGCCGAAAAAAGAACATGGCCAGGGCAACTCCCAAAATAGACCATATGCATAAGCGCTGAGCCTTTCATACACGTTTGCAAAAAAACGCACGACTCTAGTACCTTATATAAAGCTGCACTCTGACGGCTAACACAATACCCTTGACATCAACTCATTGACTTTCACCTATCATGTCATTTCAGTACGGCTCTGCTGCACCACCTGCCGGGCAGGTCAGCAGCAGCGATAATGCGCTCCCTGTTGAATACATGTTCTCTCAGATCATGAGCGCAGTGCAGAAATCTGTAAGCTTCATTGTTACATGTAAGACGCTGCAAAACACTAATGCATTAATACATAGCAAGCTGAGATATCTGATCTCCGGCAGGAATGTGCTGACCTACGGTTGGCAAACGCAAGCTTGGAACGTCAGATCCGGGAAGGGTTTCATGTGAGCGGGATGACTTTGCATTTTAACAGATTCTAAGTTCCAGGATTGTAATAGCAAAACGGAAACGGAAACGGAAACTACTACGCCGGCTCGCGTATGGGCTCTGGTTTTGTAACCCCAATGCCCGGTAGCCCTCAACTCCGAGCCAAATCCCCATTCCTATCCCCGCACAGCATTCCATCCCTTGTCGCTGCACCCACCGGTCACTTTGCGTCTCCATTAGGCGATAATGCGGTTATGCCTTTCCAACTCGGAGTTCGTGACATTCCCGGGTTCTACGTTGTTATTCCCGCAGGAGGCGCTGGTACGCGGCTATGGCCACTTTCGCGAGAAGAACACCCAAAATTCCTTCTCGACTTGACTCTTAAAGGACGTTCCTTAATCCAAGCTACCTGGGATCGTCTTCTTCCTCTTTCATCCCCCCTTCGCACCACTGTGGTCGCAGGTCCCGGCCACGTCAAGTCTATCCGAGAGCAATTGCCTGACCTTCTCCCGCACAACTTGATCTGCGAGCCTGGTCCAAAGGATTCTATGGCAGCCATCGGACTTGCTGCCGCTGTCCTCGCAAAGCGAGACCCCAATGCCGTCATCGGCTCGTTTGCTGCTGACCACATGATTTCTGGCGACGACGCCTTCCTATCCGCCGTCGCAGAAGCTGTTGAAGTAGCGAAGAAAGATTATCTCGTTACCATCGGCATTGCACCCTCTCATCCTTCCACCGGCTTTGGTTATATTCGACTCGGAAATAAACTAGGCATCAAGGAAGCCCCAAATGCAAGACTCGTCTCCAGCTTCAAAGAGAAACCTGACGCACGCACTGCCGCTGCATATATCGGCACTGGAAATTACCGATGGAATGCAGGAATGTTTGTTACGAAAGCGACTGTCCTCTTGGACCTTCTCAAGGACTACAAGCCGGAACTCCACGATGGGCTGCAAAGGATTGCAGCCGTATGGCACGACGAGGCGTTGCGCCAGACCGCCCTCAATGAAATCTGGCCCGAGCTCGAGAAGATCCCGATCGATAACGCAGTCGCAGAACCTGCTGCTGCTGAGGGTAAGGTTGCCGTAGTACCGGCAACATTTGGTATGTTTCCACACTTGGTTTTCATCTGTGGAAGAAGCGAAGTAGACTGATATCGGCCTTTAGGCTGGGATGACGTCGGAGACTTCTCTTCGCTCGCAGACCTGCTGCCTGCTGAATCTAATCAGCCTCGTGTCCTTGGGGACAGTTCTTTAGGTAATTATTTTTACCTCTTCACATCAAGTCGCCGCGGCTTATTTCATCTCCGTTCGACAGTGCTGACGGAACAAGTTGCTGGTGGAATTGTGGTACCTGGCTCAGGACGTCTCATCACGTGCCTGGGAGTGGACGATCTGGTTATCGTCGACATGCCCGACACCCTCCTCGTCACCACGCGTGCGCGATCGCAAGAAGTGAAGCGCCTCGTGAAGAAGTGTCGTGATGTGGGTTGGAAACAACTTCTCTGAAGAAATGTATCTCGGACTTGTGGAGTCGGGGACAACGGACTATATGCACAATAATGGATGCTCGTGGAAACGGAATCTGATTTCACACGCTCACAACCTTCTCTGAAACTGACTACTAGTATGTATGCTCATACCATACCATTTTGAGGCTCGTTAATATCTTGTCCTTCTACGTATTATTCACATGTGGTGTTCGTCAATGGGTACTTATTCGTTTGCTGATATGGATATATATGATCTAACACGTCATGATGTTTCCGCTATGATTGTGATGGCTCTTGCGATTACAGCGCGACAGTAATTGATCTATCTGCAATGGCAGAGCACACTCTCATGATGCTTCCCACGTCACAGCCATTACAAGGGGATCATTGTCGTTTGAGCATTTAGCCAAAATGAACTGCACCTATCCGAGCTGTAGTGCTCATCAGTGTTCTTCATCACTTGAGATCGGCTCTGTAACCAGATGGCAAACGGCCTGCAGACATTTCTCTAAATTTGGCTGAGGGTTCTTTTGGTGACCTTCCTATACCCACCCAACAATTTCACGCTTAACTTTCTGGCCCTTATTCAGAGAGCTTCGGCACAGCTTCGTCTGTCGAATCTCAATCTCCAGATATATATAGCAGATGAAATAGAATATTGTCCAAGCCAATTTGTCACACACAGCAAAAGGAACATCAGGAGGCCGCCACACAACTCGGTCCAAGAGTCCAAGTATAGAGGAATAGTTGCCATGTAGATGGGAGTTCGTTTTGGGTAAAGGGAGGGAGGGTTTTCCGGCAGGAAACACGATACAGGGGCCTTACCGGCGTCAACTTAAGAGCACGTGAAAGAGGAGTGATGCTAACAGCATGAGGGTAGAACTGCGATTTGATGAGGACAGCGTTCCACGAGCGGATGCGGGGGAGTTCGCCACAGCTGGAATGTTGTGCATATGTTCTGGCCAGAGGTTGATTGGACGAGTCGTGTAGCCGTCGCTGGCCTTTCAATCAAGCACGTAGATGTCTTTTGATCAAAACAGTACCAACTATTACACCAGAGATGAGCCACCATACAAAAGAAAAGTAGACTACGAAAATCGGGATGTATTAAGATCCGGAATACATAGAACACATGCTTAGGCGTACCGATTTCACATTCCTCAATAGGATTGAACAAGCGTATAGTGTCCACTGGCCGCATCGTATTTGAGGGTCCAAGTCGTGCTCTTAGCAAGCCCGGTGAGGTCCTGCGACCAGATCGCAGGAGGGGTGATGGCACTTCGTATGATTGCATTCTCTTGATAGTCTGATGTAATGTAGAGACGCAGGACCGGAGTGAACTGAGCAGTGGCCTGTCTGCCATCTCTATTTTGTACTGTGAGCACTCTGAAGAAGAAAGACAAGGCAGAGAACATACCCGACACCGCTGAAGCAGAGTACAGACTGGGGTACCAAGTCTCCTTGGCTTATGAAGCCTGGAGGCAGGCAATACAATGAGGTGAAAGAAAAAGAAGATGACAGTCACAAACCAAGTGCAATGTCCTGAATGGCCCCAGTGTTGTTTACGGCCTGCAGAACATCAGGCGTTCCCGGCTGAGGGGTCTACACGAGATGTTGGTAATAGAGATAAACGGAAGTCAGACTTACAGAGAAATAATAGATATCGTTGGACTCGGTCAGGGATGTTTTCTCGCCGACCTGCATCATGACTTGCGTGGGTGCTAGCAATTGCAGAACAGAAGAGAGTCGCTCACATTGATTTTAACGCTGACTGCAGCTTCGGTAATTTTATAGCCTCCATCATCGACCTGCGGTCTAGAGAAAGCCAGCCTATACATAGAATAAGCATTGTATACGAGCGTCATCTGCGTCTTCTGTCTTACTGGCTCGTGTAGGTCGCCTGAAGATCGTATGTACCTGGAAAGAGAGGTCATATGTAAGCTGGCAAATCGGAAATAAGAGAGCAGAAACACCCACCTGTCTTGCCGAATTTGCTGACCCTGAAAGAATGCAAGGTTTGAAGTCGTCAGGGGCAAAGCAGGCGCACTTACATCCAGACTACAGGGAAGAAGTCTTCGTAGAGGCCTTTCATGTCAGCATCGAAAGTAAGCATGATCGTCGT
This sequence comes from Suillus decipiens, assembly GCA_016695475.1. Classification (NCBI taxonomy): domain Eukaryota; kingdom Fungi; phylum Basidiomycota; class Agaricomycetes; order Boletales; family Suillaceae; genus Suillus; species Suillus decipiens. The sequence goes on from MU172945.1 coordinate 117,568, forward strand.
TTCCTTGCCGAGGTCGTTACTGCGAGACGACGACGAGTGGGGTAAAAAAGACATGGAAAATGATAGGGCAAAGACGCTCACGACTGGAAGGTCAAGTCCCTGGTGAAGGTGCGTGGCATTGCTAAGCACAAAGTGTACTAGATGTGAATTGAAAAGCTCGAGTTCTGCAGTTAGTTTCGGCAAGGTCTTTGATAGGTTTCGTGCAGGGTACGGTTGAAAAGTCGATATTTTTCAACACCTGTTTAGAATACCTGTTAACAACAAGTACTGTTGAAAGTTCTCAGTGAAAACCCACTATCTGTGCATGGTACGATGGGATCCGATTATTTTGGTATGTTCGTAACCGTAATTGATATGGCTAGATCGTATGGAAAGCCAGACCACCGTGCTCTACTTCCAAAGCTTCTACTTCTCAGAACCTTCCTAGTAAGGTAAGATAGCTTCTATTGACCTCCAAACACGCGCGACTGTTCGAAAATTTATTGACCTTCAGTTATTTAATGCGTGTGCAGGCCTGGAGCTTCGGCTGCAAGAAGTATATCACATCTTGTGAAAGCAGACGATGAAATAATTTGTGCCTGCGAAGCATAAAGCATGCCAAAGCGCTGGCTTCCAGATCTAGAAACTATCGATGAGTGAATATCATGAAGGTGTGTTCTGATAGAAAAAAGTTCGGCCTCAGTAGGTTTCGATCCTGCAAAGCCCATCTTAGATGAAATAGACTTTGATTATGTTGTAGTAACCATCTGGCTAAGACGAGTTACAGTGAACTTTTAAAGAAACCATCCACTGCGAGTGAATGTCAGGGTGTATTCCGATAGGAAAAAACCTTGTCGTCAGCAAGTTTCCAACCTGCACAGTTCAAGAGAAACAGATTTTCATTCTGTTGTAGCAACCACGAGGCTAGACCAGTTGCGGTGAACTTCCAGAAACCATCTACGAGTGAATGTCAAGGTGTTCCGATAGAAAAAACCTCGTCTTCGGAGGTTTCGAACCTGCACAATGCAAGAGAGACAGATTTTGATTCTGTCGTAGTAACTACCAGATTAGATGAATTGCAGTGAACTTCCAAAGAAACCATCCACGAGTGAATGCCAAGGTGTGTTCCGATAGAAAAAACCTTGTCGGCGGCAGGTTTCAAACCTGCGGCACAGTGGAGAAACAGATTTTGATTCTGTTGTGGCAACCACCTAGTTAAGACCAGTTACGATGAACTTCCAAAGAAACCATCCATGAACGAATGCCAAAGTGTGTTCCAATAGTAAAAACTTGTAGTTCCGCAGGTTTCGAACCTCTACAATCCAAGAGACACAGATTTTAATTCTGTTGTGGCAACCACCTGGCTTAGCAAGACCTGTCATGATAGACTTCTAAAGAAACCATCCATGAGTGAATGTCAAGGTGGTTCCGATAGAAAAAATCTCGCCGTCGGCAGGTTTCAAACCTGCGGCACAGCGAAGAAACAGATTTTGATTCTATTGTGGCAACCACCTAGTTAAGACCTGTTACGATGAACTTCCAAAGAAACCATCCATGAACGAATGCCAAAGTGTGTTCCAATAGAAAAAGACTGTAGTTCAGCAGGTTTCGAACCTGCGTAGTCCAAGAGAAACATATTTTGATTATGTTGTGGTTACCACACTGGCCAGGTTAAAGTCTTGAATTGTTCTACTTGGCGACTCACAAGACTTCCCAAGTTGAAAACCTAGGGACCCTGATTGACACAGCCCGGAAAAGATGACATGGACAATAAAGTTCGAGTCTGAACGTCTACGAGACATTATAATTATAATTCACCATCATTAGCAGCAGGTTCAATATGATTGACATTACCACTAAGGATACATAGAGTTTCTAGAAACACAAAAGACAACCAGCAGATACTAAAAAGAGGACAATGAGACACTGTCACCACCTTGAAAGCCAGACATGGAGAATTGGAGACGAGAGTCTCATCTTCCCACAAGTGATGGTCAAAAAAACGGTGGCCATCTCACAAGGCCATAGGTGTAAGTGGTATTGTTATTATCCATGAACAGCCTTGATTTTTTTAATGTAAGCGGTCGAAAGATGGGTATATGCGTTCGAAAAGCGCACATGGGGACCCGCCTGTTCCATCAGACCACTCTGGTGTATTTTCTTTGCCAGAAGCTGTTATTGTGAGTGGTGTTGCTCTTGTATCCAATGATGTGAGACAGTCGAAACGGCAGGTTAGTATGCGTTCCAAAAGTACATATCCTAGAACACGAGGTCACTCGTCGGAATCTCAGTTGCAATGCCTCCAGGAATGTCCTGGTGTTCACAAAGCACAACAATATGTTCTGGCCAGAGGTTAATTGCTTTTCTGTATTGTTTGACGAGTTGTGTAGCCGGCGCTGGTCATTCAATCGAGCACATAGATAAAGGTCTTTCGATCAAAACAGTACCAACAATTTCAAACTATTACACCAGAGAAAAGTCACCATATAAAAGAAAAGTAGGCTACGAAAACAGGGAGGGCATTGAGATCCAGAAACTCACACAACGCATAGTCAGGCGTACCAATTTCACATTCCTTGATCGATCAAGCTCAAGATTGGACGAGTGTGTAATGTCCGGTGGCCAAGTCGCGCTTGAGGGTCCAAGTCGTGCTCTCAGCAAGCCCAGCGAGATTCTGCGACCAGATCGCGGGAGTGTCGATGGCACCTCGTATGATTGCAGTCTCTTGATAGTCCGACGTAATGTAGGCACGCAGGACCGGAGTAAACCGAGCAGTGACATGGCTGCCATCCCTGTGTTTCGTACTGTGAGCACTCTGAAAAAGAAAGAAGGGAGAGAGAACACACCCAACACCACGGAAGTAGAGTGCGGGCTTAGGCATCAAGTCTCCTGGGCTCATAAAGCCTGGAGACAAATAATACAATGAGGTAAAAGAACAGGTGAAAGATGATGGTCACAAACCAACTGCAATGTCCTGGACGGCCCCAGTGTTGTTTACAGCCTGCAGAACACCAGGCGTTCCAGCCTGAGGGGACTACACGAGACATTCGTGAGCGGTAAGTCATAGAGATCAACGAAAGTCAGACTCACAGAGAAATGATAGACATCGTTGGCCTCGGTCAGGGATGTCTTCTCGCTGTCCTGCGTCATGACTTGCGTCGGCGCTAGAAATCGCAGAACAGATGAGAATCACTCACATTGATCTTAACGCTGGTTTCGGCGTCGATGATGTTTCCATCGACGACCTGCGGTTTAGAGAAAGCAAGTCTATACATTAAATAAGCATCGTATATGAAAACCATGTGCGTCTTCTGCCTTACTGGCTCGTGTAGGTCGCGTGAGCCCTGTATGGACCTGGAAAAAGCGGTCAAGTGTAAGCTAGCAACTTGGAAACGAGAGTGTAGAAACACCCACCCGTCTCGCCGAATGTGCTGACCCTGAAAAATTGCAAGGTTTGAAATTGTCAGGGGCGAAGCAGGCGGACTTACTTCCAGACTACGGGAAAGAAGTCCTCGTAGAGGCCTTGCATGTCAGCATCGAAGGTGAGCATGATCGTCACTTCCTTGCCGAGGTCGTTACTGCGAGACAACGATGAGTGAGGTAAAAAAGACATGGAAAGTAATAGGGCAAAGACGCTCACGACTGGAAGGTCAAGTTCCTGGTGAAGAGATGTGACATTGTCAAGCACGAAGTGTACTAGTTAAGATTGAATGTGAATTGAAGGGGTTGGGTTCTGCAGTGAGTTTCAGCAAGGTCTTTTATAGGTTTCTGGTCGCATATATTGTACCTCCTTGGATGCATTATGATTTAGGCAAGGTCTCTTTTGACGAAATTTCTACATTCGGCGAGACGGGTGGGTGTTTCTACACTCTCGTTTCCAAGTTGCTAGCTTACACTTGACCGCTTTTTCCAGGTCCATATAGGGCTCACGCGACCTACACGAGCCAGTAAGGCAGAAGACGCACATGGTGCTCATATACGATGCTTATTTAATGTATAGACTTGCTTTCTCTAAACCGCAGGTCGTCGATGGAAACATCATCGACGCCGAAACCAGCGTTAAGATCAATGTGAGTGATTCTCATCTGTTCTGCGATTTCTAGCGCCGACGCAAGTCATGACGCAGGACAGCGAGAAGACATCCCTGACCGAGGCCAACGATGTCTATCATTTCTCTGTGAGTCTGACTTTCGTTGATCTCTATGACTTACCGCTCACGAATGTCTCGTGTAGTCCCCTCAGGCTGGAACGCCTGGTGTTCTGCAGGCTGTAAACAACACTGGGGCCGTCCAGGACATTGCAGTTGGTTTGTGACCATCATCTTTCACCTGTCCTTTCACCTCATTGTATTATTTGTCTCCAGGCTTTATGAGCCCAGGAGACTTGATGCCCAAGCCAGCACTCTACTTCAGCGGTGTCGGGTGTGTTCTCTCTCCCTTCTTTCTTCTTCAGAGTGCTCACAGTACGAAACACAGGGATGGCAGCCATGTCACTGCTCGGTTTACTCCGGTCCTGCGTGCCTACATTACGTCGGACTATCAAGAGACTGCAATCATACGAGGTGCCATCGACACTCCCGCGATCTGGTCGCAGAATCTCGCTGGGCTTGCTGAGAGCACGACTTGGACCCTCAAGCGCGACTTGGCCACCGGACATTACACACTCGTCCAATCTTGAGCTTGATCGATCAAGGAATGTGAAATTGGTACGCCTGACTATGCGTTGTGTGAGTTTCTGGATCTCAATGCCCTCCCTGTTTTCGTAGCCTACTTTTCTTTTATATGGTGACTTTTCTCTGGTGTAATAGTTTGAAATTGTTGGTACTGTTTTGATCGAAAGACCTTTATCTATGTGCTCGATTGAATGACCAGCGCCGGCTACACAACTCGTCAAACAATACAGAAAAGCAATTAACCTCTGGCCAGAACATATTGTTGTGCTTTGTGAACACCTGGAGGTATTGCGACGAGTGACTTCGTGTTCCACAACGTGCACTTTTCGAACGCACACTAACATGCCCTTTCAACCGTCTCACATCATTTGATACAGGTGCCAAAGAGCGATACTATTCACAATAACAGCCTCTGGCAAAGATAATACACCGGAGTGACCTTCTAATGGCTCAGGCGCTCAAGTAGGACTGGCGGGTACTCATGTGAACGCATATACCTATACCCACCCTTTCGACTCATTACATTTTAAAAATCAAGCATGTTCACGAATAATGACGATACCACTTACACCTATGGCCTTGGGAGATTAAAAATCAGAAGAAAGGTCCTGTAAAAATTGAAACTGTAATGATGAAAAAGACAGTATGGAGGTAGTAGAAAGATAAGACAAAGCCTATGTACTTGTTGTGGCTACGAGTTCGAGATACGAAGCTTAAATTTAGAATAACGTGATAGGACATTACTTGGTGATTATTTTTGGAGTTGCCTTGATACATATTAATATCGTACGTTTCTCGCTACTGACGCTTTGTCAGTACATCACTGGCACTGCCACATGCTCGACTTGGTAGTTGCATGATGATGATATCATATCACACCGTCACGAGAGCTGCAATGCCATGCAAAGCCTCGAAGGATCGGCAAAATGAGAAGGATTTGCCTCATAGAGGGGTTGGTCACTGGCAATGCAGAGACCAAACAATGCGACACCGATGATCGAGGATGTTTTCGTCATCTAGCCATATCAATTACGATACAAACATAAGAAAATGGGTTCCCATCGTACCATGCCCGGATAGTGGGTTAAAATATCGACTTTTCATCAGCGCCCTACACGAAAGCTATAAAAGACCTTGCTGAGACTAACTGCAAAACTTGAGATCTTCGATTGACATTCATTTTTTTTCTAACTAACACACTCTATACTTAACAATGTCACACATCTTCACCAGGAACTTGACCTTTCAGTCGTGAGCATCTTTGTCCTATCACTTTCTATATTTTTTACCCTACTCACCGTTGTCTCGCAGCAACGATCTCGGCAGGGAAACGACACTCATGTTTACTTTCGATGCTGACATGCAAGGCCTCTACGAGGACGTCTTCCCTGTAGTCTGGAAGTAAGTCCGCTTGCTTCGCCCCTGACAATTTCAAACCTTGCAATTTTACAGGGTCAGCAGATTCGGCAGGACAGGCGAGTGTTTCTACACTCTCGTTTCCAACTTGCCAGCTTACACATGACCGCTCTTTCCAGGTACATACAAGGCTCACGCGACCTACACGAGCCAGTAAGGCAGAAGATGTACATGGTGCTCATATACGATGCTTATTTAATATATAGACTTGCTTTCTCCAAACCGCAGGTCGTCGATGGAAACATCATCGACGCCAAAACCAGCGTTAAGATCAATGTGAGCGACTCTCATCTGTTCTGCAATTCCTAGCACCGAAGCAAGTCATGACGCAGGACAGCGAGAAAACATCCCTGACCAAGGCCAATGATGTCTATCATTTCTCTGTGAGTCTGACTTTCATTGATCTCTATGACTTACCGCTCACGAATATCTTGTGTAGTCCCCTCAGTCGGGAACGCCTGGTGTTCTGCAGGCTGTAAACAACACTGGGGCCGTCCAGGACATTGCAGTTGGTTTGTGACCATCATCTTTCACCCGTTCTTTTACCTCATTGTATTATTCGTCTCAAGGCTTTATGAGCCCAGGAGACTCGATGCCTAAGCCCGCACTCTACTTCCATGGTGTTGGGTGTGTTCTCTCTCCCCTCTTTCTTTTTCAGAGTGCTCACAGTACGAAACACAGGAATGGTAGCCATGCCACTGCTCGGTTCACTCCGGTCCTGCGCGCCTACATTATGTCGGAATATGAAGAGACTGCAATCATACGAGGTGCCGTCGAGACTCCCGCGATCTGGTTGCAGGATCTCGCTGGGCTTGCTGAGAGCACGACTTGGACCCTCAAACGCGACGCGGCCACTGGACGTTACACACTCGTCCAATCTTGATTGAAGAATGTGAAGTTGATGCGCCAAACTATGTACTCTGAGTCCTGGATCTCCATTCTCTCCCTGTTCTCGCAGCCTACTTTTCTTTTTGGTGGCTCGTCTCTGTAATAGTTTGCAATATTTAATATCGTTTTTGATCGAGGCAGCGATGGCTATACAATTCGGTCAATAGGAGGAAAGCTTGAACAACTCGTTAGATATATACCATCTCCGTTTTAAAGGAGACAACTTGAGAGTGAGGGGCTCTGATATTCTGATTGTAGTACTACTAGGTGGGTGTATGCATTATCATAGCATCACATGTTGTGTGTCAGGTAGTCGCCCATATACTGGCAGATAGATTCCTTCCTTGTTATACTTGTTTGGCACCAGTGCCTCGGATTCATTTAATTTCCCGTCAGTGCCCTCCACAGACTTGCAAGCTTAGATTGGTCCAGATAGTTATGGTACCACCAATGAAGATGTACGGAACATTGTGGTTTGCTGATGAGTACTTGAGTCATCACATTGTTGCAATGCACTGCTCAAGCGCTCATGTTACTCAGGCATTGATGCGTCGATAGATCTAAAAAACTCAAAATTTTGACGGCATATTTTTGCAGGAGCAGAATAAGATCCTTCCACAGTTCGCACAGCTACAGATCACTTGAAGGTCTTGTCAATTCACTGATGTGGTTGTCGATTTTCGATACGATCTTGGCGCGCGAGCTCAAGGACAGTTGCAGCAACGGCCGCCAATGCAGCTTCTTCGTCATCATCGCCTTCTTTTTCTAGCAACTCTGTTTCATCCTGAGTTGTCAAATCATCTACGGCGGTAAAGATTTTCCGTATATTACGTAGTATTAGCTTGCGGTTTAGTATTTTGTACTCATTTTCAAATTCATTTTCGCACTCCAGTATACTAGTATATGATATTCTGGATTATCTGGCCTGCGGGAAGTCACCCATTTAGCGGTAATATCCTGCTTACCACCACATGGCCATCGATTGTAGTCAGGTGGTGTCTTCAGTCGCTCTGCCTCCCCAGCAGTGGCGACGGGGTGGACGATAAAATACCATACATCACAAGATGAGCAAGATGCAAAAATACATCTCGTCACCGAACTACGCTGATGAGCGACCTCTATGATGATGCGAACAGCTTTTGGATTCAATGTGCCACTCTTCAAGAGCTCAAAAGAACTTTAGGTTGGTATCAACGATAGGTCTAATGTTCGTAAGAGCTAGCACCGGGCTGCGCGTCAACGGCGGAAGACTGAAGATGAGAGAATTTCGAGGCATCACATCGCAGGCTAAATACCATAGAACATGAGGCGACATCAGTCATAGCTTTAGAATGTCGAAACACACCTTCACAAATTTTTGCCCTTCAGATAAGACGACAAGGGAAGACCGCAGACCCTTCAAACACCACTCCATTTCCAGCCAGGGGACAATACAATTATCACAGAAAGCTTCGAATGTATGATTGAGCGTGTCATCCCATGGATTGGGGGCACGCGAGAGATGTACGGCCCAGTTATGACAGGCGTATTTGAGAGCCTCGGAAGCCGTTCGACTGCGTTCCAGTGCCTCATTTGCAAAACTCTGAAAGGCATTCATAGCATGAATTATCTCCCTGCCCGGTAAAAAAAGGCTTTCAGGTATTGCAGAGGTGGAATGGTGCTGCTGTTTTAATGCCAGGAAAACCGAAAACATCAAGAAATCTGGCAAAGTCTTGATCTGCTGGATTACTTGAAAAGCTGGCAGTAAAGGCGGGTCGCTGGTAATGATATACTCGTCGAGTACTTCTGATGTTCTCAAGAATTCTTCCATTATCACCCAGACGGAAGCGGCAGGAGTGGACTGCCACTCTTTACCGTGGGGACTGTGCAGCCAGTCTCGTCCTCCTCGGGTCCGCAGCCAGTCTTGTCCTCCCTGGGTCTGCAGCCAGTCTCGTTCTCCCCGGACCCGCAACCAGTCTCGCCCACCCTCGGTCTGCAGCCAGTCTCGTCCTCCCCGAGTCTGTAGCCAATCTCGTCCTGCCTCTGTCTGCAGCCAGTCTCGTCCTACCTGGATCTGCAACCAGTCACGTCCTCCCTCTATCTGCAACCAGTCAAGTCCTCCCTCTGTTTGCAGCCAATCTCGTACTCCCTCTGTCTGCAGCCAGTGCCGTCCTCCCTGGATTTGCAGTAAGTCCCATCCTCTCCAAGTCTGCAGCCAGTCCCATCCTCTGCAGGTTTGCAGCCAGTCCCGCCCTACCTGAGTCTGTAGCCAGTCTCATCCTGCTTGGGTCTGCAGCCAATCTAGTCCTGCCTGGTTCTGCAGCCAGTCTCGTCCTGCCTGGGTCTGCAGCCAGTCTCGTCCTCCCTCAGTCCGCAACCAGTCTCGGCCCGTCTTGGTCTGCAGCCAGTCTCGTCCTCCTCGGGTCTGCAGCCAGTCTTGTCCTGTCTGAGTCTGTAACCAGTCTCTTCCTCCTCGTGTCTGCAGCCAATCTCGTCCTGCCCGGATCTCCAGCCAGGCACGCCCGTCCGCAGTCCCCAGCCAAGATTGTAAATCTGAAGTGCGGTCTCCTCGAAGCCACAGCATACAAATGGCAGCTGACCACGGCTCTAGTGGCTGAACAAGAAATGATAAGGAGTCTTTTAACTTATGAGGGTCCTCAGCTTGCATAGCTTTGCTTTGTTTCTTTAGTTCTGAGAGTGCATCCAAGAGAGCCGTGCCTTTTAGGATCGCCTTCATTAAGCGGAGAGAGGAACATGCGAGCAGAGAGTGAGGGTGATGTGATGTGATATCGCGTACTTCAGGGAGGCCGCAGTTTGATGGATCGGAAACATAGTCACGAATGGATGAGTGATATATACTCACGGGGAGAGTGCTATCTGTAGGGATATCCATGACAGGCCGTAGCTGCACTAGCGTCGTCTCGGCATCACAGCCCTGACCAGGGCCAAGAAGTTTCGAGATTTGTGACAGCGGCAGGGGGTCTGCAAGTGCAGCAACAACGGATAAGTGCAGGTATGCTCGCTTGGGGTCGGAACACGTAGAGAGGATATAATCGTATAACTTGTATACCTCCGTTCCTGTTAGCAGCTCGCTCGTCAGTTCGAGCATCAGTTGTAACTGACCCCGTGGGTCCATGTATCCATCGACAATAAACTTCATCATCGTCGACGCCACGATGAATCGTCTGCCAGCTCGCCTCGCCAGCTTCGCAAGGTCACCCCACGAGGGCTGCGGGAAATCGGGATGGCGGCACTGCAGCTCTCTGAATGAATGTTGCAAAAATATACAGATGTCATTGTCGACATCGGCACCGTCTAGCGAGATGATGGTAGTAACGCCCTCCCCAGAAGTTTTCATTGGTATCTCGTGCACCAGCGGGCGCACCCCTTCATTCTGAAAGGCTTTACAAATATGCGATTCCGAGCGACTCGTGAGCAGAATGTGGGTCACGGGCAGATCAGGCTCGTGAAGAGCCCGTGCAAGGGAAAGGATGAGTTCGGTAAGCTCAGGTTCGGATGTGCATTCATCAAGGGCATCAACAACAAACGTCAAAGGTGGACACCCACGCAATCTGAGTTGGAGTTTCCGGAGGGGTTGGAGAAAGAGAGCCTCCATCTGATCGCAAAGAGGCGTGTCTAGGTCTAGTAGAGCGGGATTGTTGCAGATGGCTCTGTTCACATCTTGCCGGATGCTTGGAAAATTGGTGGCAAGCTGATAGACGAGTGTCGTAAAGAGATATACAGCTGTGGACCGTTTGGTGTGTTTGCGCGAGAAAAAGAATGATCCCGCCAACCGTTTTATTTGTCTCTTCGCTCACTTTTAGACCTTTCAATTTTTCAGCTACTGTAAACGCAATGGCAAATTTTACAACGCCAGCCGTGCCATGCAGCCAAATGAGTCGATTCTTCCCTGTATCGTCCAGGAGTCCGTGGATGTATTTCAGGAGATCCACTCGGGTCATTTCGGGTGAGGCTGACGCTCATGGGAGTTATACTGAGCACCCTTGACAGCAACCTGGGACAGTCTCGTTCAAGAGCTGTCAAAGAAGTTAGAGAGCTCAGGGCATGCAAGAGATAAGAGATGGAAGTACTGACATTGATCGTCACTCATTGATGAAGGCATATGCGAGATGTACCAGACATGACGTGATAAAAAAAATTTCACCACCAGCTTTACCACCGTTCTCCGTCAAACTTGCTGTGGACGTTTCTGCGCCGGAGGGGCGGATTCCGGGATGTTCTCTACCTTATAATCAGCGATAAAAATTTGGCAACCCTACATACATAAAAAATGTCCTTGCTGATTTGATGGCTGAACTAGATGTGGTTTATTACATAAGTTAGGCAGGCAGGCTATCGAAATTCGAAACCACCGATTTCTTGACCTCACATGAACACAAACGAAATCATGTTCATCCAATCCTCCTCACTTTGCAAACTACCTGCTGAAATTTTCAAGAATATCGTACTAGAACTCATTTCAAACGACGGTCTCATCCTACCACTCCTTCAAACTTGCAAACAAATAAACGACATCCCAAAAAATTGACATCTGTACGCTAGCATCTTTCTCTATAAATTCGATTCAACTGCATCAGCTAGAAGACTCGGTACTCGTGCTCACCACTCCCGCCATCTTGCTCACCAGTTAGCCTGGTACTATTCCGCATTTAAAATGCATTAGAAAGGGAGATGTATACGATAATGGGGTCTCGACGCTTTCTGGGCTTCATTTGCACTCATGTCTGAGAACGACAGAAAGAATCGCCATCACATCAATTACGTCTCCCAGATTTTGTGGACGAATTCGTTCGCAAACGCTTATACGAGGACTGCGTCAACAAAAACGGCTGGCCTAATGAATCTCCCATCAACTGTCTTGCATTATGGTAACTTTGGTTCACCAGCACAGAAGGTATGTTTCACTATTTTCCTTAATGCCTATCCTCCAATGTACCCTCAGCGTCTTAAAATCGAGAATGCCACCCAACGCAACGAGATAATCAGACTCGTCCTCTCTTTTGTCATCATTCCCTTTCGCGTAAGCCACCTCTTCAATTCATTAGAGTTTACTCCATAATCCCCCTAGTACCCATCAGCTCACGCCCCACACAACCACTTTACCATGCCCCTTACACACCACTCACACGGCCACTTCCATCAATCCATCATCCCCGCACACGGTATCAATACCCCCACGGATTCGCAAACTTGGACTCCTCCACGTAGTGTACCACGGATGAGCACTCGACGTGTACGCCGACATCTCAGAGTTCTTTGTCCTTGGAATTGCAAGGAGTTGAAACGATGCGAAACTTACCTTGCCAATTAAAAATAGGAGCGAATCGATGTAATCGAGCTGAGCTCCTGCTGTGTATCTTTAATCAAGCCTACGTACCTGTGTCTCGATATAGGTCGTTTGATAAAGGATATGTTCGACACTAAGGGGATGTTAGACTCGAAGGGTGGTAAGTACGATGAACAACACACATCTATTATGCCAGTCGTGAGGGACTTACACCTGAATCAACTAATTTACTTTAACAGCATTAGCGTTAGTAACCTACTACAGGAGATAAATAGCACACCTGCTCCTGAGAGGATTACCACCATCACAATGTCATGCAACATCACAGCGAAGTAGCGAGACCAAGTTATCAATACTCTGCCAGTAATTGCTGAGGTGCAACTATGGCCTTGCTACTACGAGGCTGCAACAAATTTGAAAGAAAAGACTTACTCGTAAGATGTAAGAAACATGTATGCATGCTATTCGCAACTACTTTGTCGTGGTTACATTGTCTACGGTCAAATACATAGATAGGCACGTTGATTAACATTACATCTGATGGCAAAGGCTGGGAATACAAATGCTACAGGTATAACCTGGACGCTTTGCTTTCGACAAAGAAAGCGAATGAAAGCGAATAATGCCGGGGGGAGGCCTCCGCCCGTCCGGAAGCTTCTACCAACTTGACTATGCTTTCAATGAAATTGAACATGCTCGAGGAAAGAGGAGTAAGCTTCGGGTAAGCAGGCTTTAGACCGAGCCAACCTTGTTACAAATTATGTAGCCGACGTCACTCGCCAAATACTTTTCTAAGCTACCGAGGAACAAGAGGGAACAAGGCAGCGTAGAATTTAGTCGATGCGTGTCCACTTAAAAAGTCTCCTTCAAGTTCTTATAACTTCTTAAGCCTTTTTTCAATTGGAGTGATAAATCGTGCGAAACGGTGTTCCGTGTGATGTAGCAGTCCGTGCACTGTCTATGACCGGTTGACCTATCGTCGACGATGGAGATGTTGCGGACTCTTCATGATGATCTAGATTCTCGGACGCGGCTATGTACCAATAACCCAAATTTTTCGTAGCATACACAGCCCATGATGTCCTACCAGTGTAGTTCTCACGGCTAGCATATGCATTCATTGATTTGAACTCTCACGTACGGTGAGTCTAGGCCTTGGGCCCCGGGACGACGATCAGACAATTACGAGCCTTTCGACTCGGAGTCTGTAAGCGTGCGCATAGATGTTATATTTCTTACTAAACATGGAGCGCAAGTGGTGGGAGTGATACACACGATGTCACAACTCACAAGACTAGCTTTCAATTATTATTATGCCGCTAAGACGGAAAGCCAGGTACTGGCTAAATCGCAAACCACAGACTCAAGGAGGCACATATGCGACCATGAAACCTATAAAAGACACTCAAAATTTCTAGGACTCTAACCGCAGAACTCCGGCTCCTTAATCCACATCCAATCCCAACTAGCATACTTCGTGTTTAACGATGTCACAAATTTTCACCAGGAACTTGACCTTCCAATCGTGAGTTGTCTTTGCGTTATCACACTGCATAACTTTTTCACCTGACCCACCGTCGTCTCACAGCGACAACCTCGGCAAGGAGGTAATGATCATGCTCACTTTCGAGACCAATCATATCGAAGGTATCTATGCGGATGTCTTCCCTATAGTTTGGAAGTGAGCGCGCCACTTTTGCCTGCAACAATTTTGGTAAACCTTGCTATTCCAGGGTCAGCAAATTTGGGAAGACAGGTGGGTGTTTTTATACTTTTGCTGTTAAGTGGCCAACAAACATACCATCCCTCGTCCCAGGTTCATACAGTGCCCGTGTGACCTACACGAGCCAGTAAGCTCACTCATGAGAAAACATAGTTATGAAAGTCGCTTATTCAACATATAGGCTTGCTTTCTCCAAACCCCAGGTCGTGAATGGGAACATCATCGACGCTGAAACTTGCGTCAAGATCAATGTGAGTGATCCTCATTCACTCAGTGAATCCTAGCATCAACACAAATCATGATGCAGGATGGCGAGAAAACAAACCTGACCGTGGCCAATGGTGTCCATCATTTCTCTGTAAGTTTGACTTTCGTTAATCTCTATCTTACCACCCACAAATATCTCGTTAGCCTCCTCAACCGGCAACCCCAGGTGTTCTGCAGGCTGTGAACAATACAGGGATCATTCAGGACTTGGCAGTCGGTTTGTAACCATCATCTTCTCCTTCCCTCTCGCATCATTATATTGTCCGTATCTAGGCTTCATGACCCCAGGAGACTTAATGCCCAAGCCCGTACTCTATTTCAACGGTGTTGGGTATGTTTTAGCTCCTCTCATTTTTCTTCAGAGTGCTCACAGTACAAAATGCAGGGATGGCAGTCATGTCACGGCTCGGTTCACCCCAATCCTGCACGCCTACATCACATCGGACTATGAAAAAACCTCAATCATACGAGGTGCCATTGACACACCTGCGATCTGGACGCAGGACCTCTCTGCGCTTCCGGAAAGCACAATTTGGACACTGACACGCGATACGGTCACTGGGCGTTACTCTCTCGTTAATTCTTATTAACGAGTGTGACATCGGTGCGCCCAAATATATGTGCTGTAAGGCCTTCAATTTTCTCTCTGTATTTCAATGGCCTCATTTGATTGCTCGTCTTTCATGTAGCAGGAGTTATTCCGCTTTTATGGGGCTTTATGTGTTTGGAATCTTGCATCGTGTTGAACAAGATCCGCTGAACTGTGCATATCAAGATGTTGACTTTGGGAAACTGTCAACCTGTAATCTATATTACGAATAAAAATGTATAGGTTAGTACGCTATTTGAATCCTAGCTGGTCTGGTGTCTTGCCTTCCAAGTAAGCCACCCAGCCCTGTAACAGCTGTTCGTTGTGAGTTTTATTCTCGTCTTTTTTTTTGGCTTCAACTTGCGAGGTTCCGAACTCATACCTGTCCTCCCCGCCGCCTTGGAGTCAACCGTACTAGTCTTACAAAACTCAACTCATGCTCACATTATGATGCTCTTCCCAGACCTGCCTATATCATCATTTTTTATGTCGCCGGTTTTGCGCAAGAGTCCTTATACCCGTGCGTGCTTAATCTTGATGACTAGTCACCGGTTCACCCCATGATCCTTTGTATTACTCAGTGAATAACTGCAATGTTTTTGCACGGCGATCACTTTCTGTGTGTAGTTATAATCACAGCGGACCCTCGCAGTTGACGCCTTGAGCTGTTAAATCTGCCTCCCTTCCGCCAATACTATCTCTGTCGAGAATGCCACATGCGACATTCTGGTACGCCTGGGACAGGGTGACGTCTTATTTTTACGCTGGCGTCATACATGCACTGTACTGTGTTCCAGTGCTTTTCCCACCACCCAAGCGCGGTCCTTTCAGGAGTCTGTCGATCGTCTTTTGTAGTCGCATCAAATTCTGATGTGTCTGGTTCATTCACACAGCTTCGTGCCTCGTAGATAACCCACGTACACTGTTGGCTCTCACCCACACTGCTGCTAATTGCCACCAATTCCGTGCACGAATCAAGAGAGCCGCAGGGATGACTGCCAGTGACAGTGCAGGTAAGTAGGGAATGTGGAATCCACTGCAGCTGATTGTTGCACTTCCGGGCGCACTTCCACATGACATTAACGTGCTCTACGCTTGCACTGCAGTACATCTCCTTCACCCAATTTGCCAATCAAGCGCTCGCAGAGGCAGAGAGCGGCGGGGACGACCAGACGATGAACAAACACTGGGAATTACTGAAGAGGTTCGAGTTTAATTTTTATTGCTGGTGAGTGCCCCGTAGTCTCTGTGTGGTATTTGCGTTGCTTGTGATGTTGTTTCATTCATGCGGTTACTGCATTCCTGGATAATGATTTTTTGTAAGATGGACTGCGTGCACTACTACACTTTGAGTGAGAATGTGTCACTGCTTCCTCTTGTGGTGCAGTTGAGTAGCATCAAGGCGATGTCATAGCCTCAGGTGAAGTTGTTGGGGACTGACAGAGGAATCGAGTTTTGTTGTTGTAGTATCATCACCTTAAAGAACATTCCGAATAACTATCTTCTCTTGAATAGCCTTACTACGGGAGACTGCGTGTTCCTCGTATTCTAAGCAATAGCATGCAGCAACGCATGCCAGAGACAAGTGAACACAATTCAGCACAAAAGAGTCATCAGTGTCATTTACGCTGTCAACTGGGCCCTCATGGAGGCTCGTATTAATCTGCGGGTCAACCAGAATGGGTTTCATAATTTCTGGACCCTAACATCGTCTCGGCACCAGACGATAGCTTATTGGTAAGAACTCTGTGTCTGCAGTAAAAAGAGCGAGACTTGAACTGGAATTGTATTACATTGGCATGCAACACCTCAGAAATTCGAAGGGACTTGTGGTAAGGTTGGAGTGACTAGAACAACGAATGAATCACACATAAAATAAGACATGCTATGGCTATGGCTCACCTGCGCAGACCCTGGCATTGAGTTCACTACCAATCACAATTAGAGATTTGCATCATATTCCTCGTGCTTCTGCTCGTCATATTCATTGTAATTGAAGAGACTGAAATCATGTTCCTCGCGCGTCTGCTTATCATACTCGTTGTAATTGAAAAGATTGAAGTCGTCATCCTTGCGCTTTTCCACATCTGACGGAAAGTTGCACTCATCAACCTCAGCATGGTGATGAAGTTACGAATGCTCACTGGAACGATTCGCGATGGTGCCTTGTGTGGGGTATGCCGTGGCAAGAACCACGATAGATGCGAGCGTGCTGAAGATAAGAGAAAGCTTCATGAGATGCAACTAGTTACAGAACCTGGTCGATGCATTGCATTGGAATCTTCAAGAGGGTTTTATACCTCTTCAAAGTTCGTAGGTAGGGTATGACATGGCACTCTGCTGCGGGAGTGAGAGGATGTGAAGTCACAATAAGAAGAGACTCACTCGTAAGAAGATTCATGTTATTTGCAAATACTTTGCCGTGGTTACGGTCCGAATCTAGATGTCGTTGATCGATTGAGTGAGGGATGACGGAACAAATACCGGGCCGAGGCTGCATTAAAACTCCGACGTCACCCAAGTCCGGCACTGCCGCACGTTGTACCCGCTACGATTGCGCTTTAGCCGAGGGTTTGGTTGCAACCCTTATCGAACTACAGTGCAAGTGCGAGCAATTTGGGCACCTATAGAACGCTTCTTGATATGCAAATACATCATACTTCAGCTCCTCTAGGCCATCAATAATCAAGAGCTCTACCCAAACTCCAGCGCACACGACTATTTAACGCACAAGCCTACCAACCGCTTACGCCCCTTGCATGCACATGAGGATGCAATCTCCCCAAACAACATCCGCCCTCCCCATCATACACTCGCATCTGCGTGGAACAAACTAAACTCCATGATAGCTAGCCAACATGGGACTTATCCACCTGGTGGCCCTCAACCAATATCCATCGCAATCAGTCCGACAATAGGCATCCTCACGCTTGTCTTTCTCATCAGATGTGTGCTTACCTATGGCTAGGAATATGGACGTCATGCTTACCTGCTTCAGCTGTGGTAGCTTTGCCATGATGTGCCGAAGGGACACCAGAGGGAAGATCTGCGATGATGATTGGGAGTTTCAGGGGCACCAACAGCTATGTCCCCTCCATGCACCTTTTTCATCCTCTATGTACTTCCATTCTTATTGCGCAAGGCAGACTCCATCGTATGTCTGACTTATGAGGGCGGTCACAATCAATGCCTCCCTTCCGAGAATCTCAGCATGGTGCGAGTGCTAATCGACACGCTCTCTACCAACAGCTCTTAAATTCCCTGTCCCAGCACAACTCAAACCTCATGAAGGATCGAAAATTTCATTGATGTCATGAACTACACGCCGGAAGTCTGATACTAAGCAACGGTGTCATCATCGTCACGTAACAGACTCCTGGACACAGTATTCAGTCGTTAGACCTCAACGCGCTCACATTTTTAAGACACCATAATTAAGGTTCCACTGTATAAGTCGTTTGTTCCACGATGGCATCGTCCATCAGTTCCTTGCAAAGACGCATGTGGACTCCAGAATATGATCCGCGCGATCATTAATCTATCATATGGGAATGAGTTTTGACCATCACCTACACAGAGCAGTAGCCAATACTGAATTTATAGTGGAATAATGCATCCAGTTTATAAAAACTCAAACCTTCATAACTCAGAGCCATGATCATATCATGATGCACATTGCGCACTGTCCCCTAAAATTAACGTGTACCCGCCGCTCAAAGTCCATCGAGTTTGAAGGCCATCTTCCGCTCGCAGCCAGGTCTTTTCTGAAATATTATTCATCATGTAACCAGCTGGAGTCATCGATGCTCTCATGAACGTTTAAGTTCACGTGTCTACGCAGAGTTTATAAGGTTAAAATGATAATAATAAAAGTGGTGCAGGTTGAAACAGGGACTAGGAAAACGTACTCGACCTTGATACACTTGAAATCGGGCCACCACGGATACTTAAGTACATCAAGTGCAGTGGCTCTCGTTACCGTCTCGACTGAGAATAACCAAAACACGTATACGCCACACCAGACAAAGCACCATATTGCGTGATTATGCAACCATTTCGTACAGTTCCACATCCTGAATCTACCTCGGCAGACCTTTCAAGCAACCTGCATTCACGACCGAGACACCTAAGCTCCACACCGAACCGGAACATCATTGATGTTATTTCATCGCCCATCATTAAGGTCTCGCTGAAGACAAGCGAATCAGCAGGATTACTCTCACAACATAACAGCCAAACATACGCAGGCGATGTTCCAAAGTGATTTCAACGATTTTTTTGGCTAACTCCTTCTGAGAGGCTCCAAATAGTAGCTTGACTTTCCGAGCAAACGAGTTTCCTTGGCATGTGTGGACAGCAACCTGCACAGCTTCCCTCACAGCAGCTGCCTGCGGAGACGCAATATACCGCTCGAGGGCGATATTAAAAGAAGGAATAGACTTCTGCTCGTCCGAAAGATAGCGTTGCCTGTCGAAAATGTAGAAATAGTGTTCGAAGATAATGACAGCGGCTAAATGATCGATAATAAGCAGGTTCATCGCAACGTAGCTTAAAATTCACCAGCAATGAGTTGAACATCATTCTCTAAGGATGTTGAGCCAGAGGCCTGGCACATTCGCAGCATGAGAAATATGTACAATTTGTGACTAATTAGACATACCACAGAGAGCAACCTGGACTGCATGTCCGTATAATCACTCCGCAAAAACTGGTCAAATCATGATGGAAAATTGAAAGTCGTCCACCTCTGCGAAGGATCGATACACTCACATTCTGCCAATGTGTAACATCTTCAGTTAGCATGGCGCAAATTCGAATGAGGATGAAGAAACTAACCTCCTATTGATGGATCAGTGATGTCGTTCACAAGCTAGACTCTAAGATAAAAACACTCACAGTCTGTTAAGGGACGTGCGATTTTAGTAGTAAGCAAAACTCAAGCTCGACGGAAGATCAGCATACTAACATTCTGTGAGTGGATGAACCATAGAATTTGTGATCAAGGCTAACGCTCGATTGGCGTGAAGAGACTCACCGACTGTCAATGGATCCGCGATGTCGTCGATCAGCAACCCACGAGCAACCGCAGATGAACCCCACTGACCGACTGTCAATGGGAATCGGCAATGTCATTGGTCAGTGGTGCTCCAATTCGACTGCGGATGGATGCGCTTACGTTCTGTGAATGGATGGGCAACGCTTCAGTCAGTATGGTTCGAGCACGATGGTGGATGGACCAACTCACAAACTGTTAACAAAGTAGCATTGTTTTCGATCAGTATAGGCCATGTCGCCAGGGCGATGGAGAATCAATGCACTCACATCCTGACAATAGATCAGTGTGCGCATCAATGAAGAAGATAGGAGGTCGGCAGTAAATGATCACACTCACAAGCTGTCAACAGAACGGATCAACGATTTCTTCTGTGAGCGGCTCAAGCTCGGTATAGGATCAACATACTAACCTCCTGCCGATAGATCGTCAATTGCTTGATTCAGAAATGCTTAAACTCAACAAAGGATCAATTCGCTCACATCCTATTAACAAATGGGAGATGGCTTAATTGAGGAAGACTCGAGATTGGCACACTCACACGCTGCGAAGAATGGGCAAGGACTTGGATCAGCATCGCTCGAGCTCGAAG
>MU172945.1:140089-155960 GCA_016695475.1 Suillus decipiens
CTGCGAAAAGTGGGCAAGGACTTGGATCAGCATTGCTTGAGCTCAGAGGATTGACAAACATACCATCGGCTAGTGAACGCCCCAAATGTAAATGAGAACAACCTTCAAATTTTCTAATATTCTTACCTTAATATGCGGAAACCAAGCACTGCAACTTCCTATTAACGCGTTATGCCGATCCTCAGTTGTCCCAATAAAAAGCAGAAGGTTTGGCAGAACGCTAGACAATATCAGTCATGAACACTTGTGGCAGGTAGATGAGACGATGGGTAGTTACTTCTCAACTGCATATTTCATGCAGAGCTCCAAGTTGGTCTCCTGCGTCGAGATGAATAATTGCTGAAGCACGTCGTTATCCAGGGTTCCAGCCGTGCGTTCGATGAGTGGTCCGCAATCTGCGTCATCCCTGTCCATGTCTAATGGATCAATGGTCATCATGCATCGCAACTTGACTATCATCTAGCTTACTGGGAAGGCATACATAGCATTTCGGAGGCCATCGGACGCCCTTGAGAAATTCCAATTGCGGCCCATTAGCAAATGACTGCTCGGCGTGTGTCGGGGCTAGTGCTCGAGCATCTTTTATTGATTTTCCCATTGATTTTAGCTCTGCGTAGGCGACGTCGTAGAGGGCATCAAATTTAGTAAACAATACCATCACAGGGACTGAGGATTGTGATTTTGCGCATCAGTTGAACATCAACAATGGTTGGATACGAAAGCTTACTCTTTCCTGTGTCGCACTGGGAGAAAAATTTGACTTCGCCTGCGGTGAACGCCCTACTTGCCTCGTCCATGGGAATGCAGTACCTGTGTTAAAAATGTGAGATGGCACGCGTCGCGAATGATCAATTATAATTACCATATGGCATGCAGTTGGTCTTTAAGTCTGGTTTCCTTTGAACGGCGAGTGATAAATTCCTTGACCTTTTCAAATTCGGACTCGCCGCCCGCCTCAAAACCACGTGAATCATGAAACACGAATCCCGGGTTGCTTGGGAACACCAATTCATTGTCGATGTTGTGTTCCCCACGCTGGGAGTACGTCAATTCATGTCAACAACTAAGAGCACACCTCATTACCTCTCTGGATGCATGTAAGACTGCAGGGTCGACCTGATGTTAATGGGTTAGTAGTGATCACTGCCAGCCTCTTACTAGCGCGTACCTTTTTTCCAGCGCGGTTATGGATTACTGGAATCTCATTTTCCCGAGTTCTGCAAACCCTGCGGAGAATAGTAGTCTTGCCTGCATTCGCTCTCCCTATAGTGAGGATTCGAAAGCGACCGATTTTCTCCTTTATCTCTGAAGGATCCATAGGGAAGGTAAATATTGTGAGTGAGAAGCGTTGGTGCAGCCTTATAATTTATCAGTGTGCAGTGTGGACCCTTAGCTAACCCGAATTCAATATTTGCACCATGAGGCGTACACGAGGAGTGGAATTTGACGTAAAATGGCTTTCCGTACCAGGATCTATATTTAATCTCTGAGTCCCTGCTACGCCTTGCGCAAGTCTCCTATAGTTCGGACCTTGCGACTACATACCGGTTAGCTTAGTCAATTGAACCTCTTCATGGCTTTCCGTTTCAGTGTTCAGATTTCAGATCGCAGATCTCAGAACGTACTACCCTCGGACCTCACTCGAATTTTTGCACAGAAAAAGTCTGAACACTCTCACGCCATCCACAATGAAAAGACCCCAAACTTTGGTCGACAAATGGCATCAAGATAGTTTCACCCCTGAGTTTGGATAGCATGAAGATGATGCTGCTCTCGTTAGTTCGCCCTGAAAGGTTGTCTCACCACCAAGAAACTGCACCCTGATGAGTCTGAATCTGTCTGATCGATGAACATTAGCAAGTGTGCAGGATGGCGCTGGCATGATTCTTCGGGTCGCGGGTTGCTGCAGTGCATCTTGATGTCCATTGACGGGCCGTGCCAAGTTGTACCACTGAATTTTGCGTAGTTGCGATATAGACGCAAAGGAACCAGAGAAGATCACTTTGACAGCGACAAGCGCTTACATAGATGTCAATAGAAGTAATTCTCGGAGTGAGTGTTCTCCCGTTGTGATTTGAAACCCATAGCGGGGCTCAGAAGCCTGGACCGAAGCGAACCGATGTCGAGCAGAGTCTGGGGTCTTTTCGATGTGAAGGGTGTTCGGACCTTTTCTGTGCAGAAACTCGAAAGAACCGAGTAAGATCCACCTGATAACAGGGTACCGGAAACTGATCTAGAATCACTGGGTGGTGGGCAATACTAGATATAGCTATGCACCATAAGACATACACGAGGAGACCTTACTTGAACTTTAACAGTAAATGTGACTTGGCTCAAAAGCATTCATAAGATGCCCATGTGCATATCCTTTTCAGTTAGCTCAGGTCAAGCGTTTCGTAACGTCTGTTTTTGGTTATCTTGCTATCATGCACCACGAATATTTCTAACATATCTATAAAGCATGAGACATACTAGCAGTACCAATAGATCTACCTCGTTCAACTAAATCGTTCTTTGAAAAAAATAGCATCATACACTGCAGGATGAGTGCGCTACTGAAGTTGTAAGTGTCCGTAAGTGTCCGTAATGCGTGTAAGTTAAGCGTTCATTTCAGTGGTTTTGCTGATGCGGCCGGCCAGTTACTATCCGTTAGCGCTTGACTCATGGGGCGCAGCCGAGGTAAGCTACTGTCATCTACTCATCCTGACTATGAGTCCAGGATCCAGGCTGCACTTGTGGATGTCACAAATGGCACCTGCAAGAATATTTTAGTAGCTGCAACGGACTGTAAATTCGGCAAATGTGACTGTTCGTTACTATTAGTGACACGAGTGTGACTCACGAAACAGTGGACCGTCATCACGAAACGAGCATAAGCGCTCACCTGTTCACGGAATGCAGCTACAATGAAACACGCTGTTAAATTTAATGTCCGACGTCGGCAGCCACGGCAGGTGACACTGAATCGTGATTTTTGCAGGTGTCACACTGAAAACACGATCTCCACCATTTCTCAATGGTTTCATTTCGTTTCACTTGGAATATGCTAGTATAATATGTAGAACATACCCAGTGAAGTAGCTAAGCAATTACTTTAAAATTGAGTGCCGTAGACAAAATTCACGAAGCAGTGGACCATCACGAAACGAGCGTAGCGGATAGTATCTGGAACCACTTGAGATACCGTGATGGCAAGCCAGCTCATGGGTTAGTGTCTTGTTATAGGTGGGGTTGGTTGAGGTTCCTAAGTACAGTGACCAGCAGTGAAAGCGACAAGTGCTTACAAGTGAGTGTTCTCCGTTGTGATTTGGAACCCATAGAAGCATCGGGTCTCAGCTTGGACCTCATTGGTCGATAATGGCTGGTGACAGCGACAATAAACCGATGTGGAGCAGAGTTTTTCATTGTGAATACCGTAAGGGTGTTCGAATGGTATCGAGTAAGGTAAAACTGATAACAGGGTACCGGAAAATGATCTAGAATCACTTTGATATAGCTATGCACCATGGGGCTTACACGAGGGGAGACCTTGTCCGTACATGTGAGTCAATTTTTATATTTGATTCAAATCGCACTCAATTGGCCTTCCCCTGCCTCTAAACCGCTTCCGGGAGAATAATTATGAATCTCAGTGAGTCTCCGATTCAAGTTATATATAACTATTTGATAATTAATAATGACTGCAAGGTGTTGGCTGGATGGTTTGCACAAGCTATCAATATCCGCTTGGTGCACCGCAGGGCATACACCTCATAGGGTACTACTTCCTCGCAGCTGATGCACGGCTTACCCTCAACATTTAGCTAGATAAATCTACAATACCTCAGAGTCGATTCTTCCCTAAATCAAATCGTCATGGCTAATTCTCTGCCCACCCCAACGCTTGAATCCTACCCTCTCCGCATCTATGGTACTTAATTCTTGTCATCAAACAGTGTCATCAGCCCCGCTGATTATATATATAGGTATCACCGTAGATTTCAGCAAGTCGAAACTGAATGTAGAGTCTGCTGAAGTACGGAGCAGCAAGTTGCATTTGCCAATCGAACGCAAACTTCAAGCAGGGAAGGGTTTGCAACAGACTTTTTCCCCACCTATGTAAGTACCCGACCCCAATGCATGTTCTTACCTAAGTTACTGCTGTGTATTTATCGTAGGGAGCTTTCTCATGGCGACACTTTTTCATTACACATACGGTACAAGACATGGAAATGGCTCAAGATGAAGCACGAAGAAATCACTTTCAGCCCAGAAGACGTGTCCCGCGTGCATAATGCAGGTGAAAGACAACGTAAAACAATCATCATCGCATCCTCGTCTCGATCACTCACTAACTCAACCTCGCCTGCGTAGAATACATCAAGTTTCACAAGAAAATCAGGATCGTCGTTGACCTCATCGAGATTACTTCAACTGAGGTGAGGATCTACATCTGGCATCGAATCCGTCTAAGTCCCAGATTAGCAGGCTGATCAGTCTGGCTCTTCTGATAAAAGCCTTGAGCTCCGGCCCACTACCTCTGAGATATTTCGCAAGTGTCCCCGGTGAGTACGCATGATGACAAAGTGCCATTCTCTGGGTTGACACTCCCAAGTTTTCGGATTCTGGTAATAGGAAAGGTATCTGGCTTTCTTTGATCTCAGGCCAGTGTTGAGGACATGTTTTAACAGACTGGCGTCGGCAAGTCATCAGTGATCAACCACGCATTTGGAGTGGCAAAAACGGTGGGCAGGACACAACATCTCAACGAGTACAGCCACTCATATCATCAATAGATAGCTTCGCACGATAAGCCTGGTGAGGCCAGCATCGACGATGAGTTCATCTCGCGGCAGAACGACAAATTTGTTCTCCACGACAGCAAAGGGTTTGAACCAGGGGAAGAAAAAAACCTCAAAATAGTCCAAGATTTCATTGAACGTCGGAGGAACGAGTCTACTCCAGAACATCAGTTGCATGCTATTTGGTAGGGATTCTATCTGACCATTCCGTTATGGTGGACTGATCAAATACCCGGAAGGCTTTGCTTTGAAATCCCTCGCGCAGGTGGACGTTTGCTAGAGACAGGAACGGAAGAATTCCTGAAATTGAAAAG
Source organism: Suillus decipiens (assembly GCA_016695475.1). Taxonomy (NCBI): domain Eukaryota; kingdom Fungi; phylum Basidiomycota; class Agaricomycetes; order Boletales; family Suillaceae; genus Suillus; species Suillus decipiens. Next base: position 145,185 of record MU172945.1, read on the forward strand.
TAGCGGAACGCTGGGAGATAGTGAGTGAATTGATAACGGTCTCTGTTGTGTTGGAGCTTACACTTGGTCAAAGTTCCCGTTATTGTTGTTCTCACCAAGTACGATATGCTTATCGATCGCATGGAGCGGACTATAGACGAGACCTCTCTCAATACATTGAGCAACGAAACCATTAAGGAACTCGTCAAGAAGAAAGCAGAAGTCGAGCTCCAGGATATCTGCATCGGTCCTCTGGAGAAATTTGCCGGGCCTCATATTCCCCATGCTAAGATCTCCAGTATGTACCAATATTCAGACACGTTCGTGCGTGCCTCTAAAATGCAAAATCACAGCCCATAAAGACTACAAGGAGACAGTCACCAACCTGATCCAGATAACTGAAAACTGTGTCGGTCTACATTCTACGCCCGAGGCCGCGGTTATGACCTCCGTTGCTCAGCGAGTGCATCCTGGGCTGAAAATAAAGGCGTCAATCGAGTAAGCCTTGCTTGCTTCATTCTTATTTCGTTATTTATGCAGTTTCAGGGTTGGCAAGAAAAGTCGGTCCCAGTTTCGCGTTGATAATTACTGAATACAATCTAAATCTTCATGTCTTGCAGAATATTGGAAGGCGCTCGGATCAAGCACGACGTTCAAGAACCGCAAGACGTGGGATTGTCTATATGTGCTTCACACTGACATTGTCAACGTGTGGAACTTCTATGACCCTCATCATGTAATGGCCATCTTGTTTGTTATCGTTGCATCTGTCCTAACGCGATTTGTGCATAGTACTTGCGTAGTCAAGAGTTCCGGGAAATGATGGTGAACATGGTCGATAAGCTAGAAGTTGGACCTACACCTAATCCCACCGACACCATGTAAGCTGATCTTTTACATGACAGATGGATTTTCATCTCACTCACTGTTTACAGTAGTATCGGGCTATCCATGGTAGGTACTATTGCGGGCATCGTGTCCGCCCTGGCGGGACCCGCAGCTCCCATCGTAGTACCAATCGCAGCAGGTGCTGTGCTCGCCGTATGGGCTTATGACATATACCAGACATCGTACGCACACTATTTTTTCGTGAGCGAAAGGATACCGACACTTCTTCCTCAGCCACGCAGTGCTTCAGCGTTTCATGTCCTACATCGTCCACTTGACACTTGTCTTGCAGACGCTTTACCTCGTGTCAGAAAGCCAGGAACTCACTCGCAGGGTCATCAAGCTCGCCGTCACTTCTTACATCGCTTCCCCAATAAGTGGAGAAGTTGCTACTTGGATTCAGGAGTATGATAAGCGGTTGACTGTCCTGGAACGCGCGGATCGCGATGCCTTGGATGAAATTGTTGAGGTGATGCAATTTTATAGCATCGATGCGGCACAAATGTCGAAACTTCGGGACGAGATTCCCCATGTGGGTTCAATACCAGATGAACCATGGTGAATAGAGAACTCGTAGCACTTGATTCTTTCTTTCGTGGATGGTTTTGCGCGTGGGCGGTGTCCTATGTACTGATGTGATCGCAGATGCGTACTTACTTGTACATATTAATATGTGACTGGAGTTATGGCTGGTCATCACATCGTAGTCGTTAGCATCTTCTATTAACATCGTGGACTTACTGCTAGATCTGACTTGCACCCTCTAACATGTCAAGTATCGTAATGGTCCATAGCGTGATGCAATATTTGAGCCTGCGACGGATGTACCGGTCCAACTACCGTCCTGCAGGAACGCTGCCCGCCTGCCACACCAAAATCGCACTTCCTAGTCACGATAGCAGGCGAAGTAGGGTACGCCTTCTTGAGTCCCCTATCTTCTAGTTGGTCGAAAAGAAAAGATAACTGGATGATGCAGTTGGACTCGGAATGCCCAGTTCTAGCCTCTCAGCACCAGTCTTCTGTTCACCTGAGCGGCCCACCTCCATTTTCTCGATCGATACACCGGCTCCTGTTTGCCATTCCTCTTTGGATTTCACCTTACCATGATGTTTCGTAGACTCTTAGGGGTCTCGTGACAACCGTTCTAAGTGTCGTTCTCGCAGAAATAGTTACCAAGTTAGCAGTAGACAAGGGGTTATTATTACTTGCCGCATTTGACAAGTGACCGTGTGATCATTAGTCGCGTGTCTCAACTAGTACCGTCCACCACCAACCTGACAGACCCCAATTGTAAGATCTGCAAGGTGCCACCAAGTCAGGCCGTTTGCTTATCGTTTATATTGAAATAAGCAAGGTACTGGCTTGAAATTGCCCTAGTCTACCGTGCATCTCATTTCACTTGATTGCAGCCACGATGATGGAGACAGAGCCCATTCTTGGTTCGGCTTTGGTCATGGTGTCAGTGGATGGGGGCACTTTCCACAAGTCCTTCTCTTCTCCAGATGCCGATGTGATACTCGGTGCCAAAGATCATACCCTTTTCCGCATCCACTCATGGACGCTCAGGACTACATCGGGCTGGTTCCGATCCCTCTTTTCCATGCCTCAACAAAGCCTTCCTTCCAACCACCCCGAGACCATCAATCTAGACGAGGACTCACACACGCTAGAGAGTCTGCTACTTATGATCTGCGGTCTGCCTATCAATCCGCTTACATCGTACGACGAAGTTGATGCATTGTTATTCGCCGCGGAAAAATATGAAATGCCAGGGCCTGTCTCGCTCATACGCGCACTTATCATGACGCCCCCACTCTTAGACCAGCCTCTGCGTCTTTATGCAGCTGCAACACGTTGCGGATGGGAACAAGAGGCCAAACATGCATCCGAGCAGTCGCTCGCTCTGAACATCTACGCACCGGAACATCAACCCATCCTCCGAAAAATACATGCAGACGCTGTGCTTGACTTGATAAACTTGCATCGCGAGCGACGCGAAGGTATTCGGAGACGACTTAATGAGCAGCCGTTTGTGACAGGAAGCACGTTAGCGTCTTGCCCGCGGTGCAGATGGAGGATTGACCATCATACGTGGAGGGAGCTCAAGTATAAGGTTGTGATGGAGATGGACGTACGGCCGCTAGGGGACACTGTCGTTGATGTGGGATTAACAGAGTGGCCTGAGGCGATCGCGTGTTGGGATGCCAAGTGCCCTAATCCGGAGTGCACCTGTGTGTTGTATGACAAGGTTGAGACTTTGCGTCTGATTCGCGAGTGTATTGACAGCCTTCCTAAGACAACATGAGACGTAGTAGTGCACCGATATCATGATACTAGATGGGTTAGCCGAGCAATAATACTAGTATCACGGCTACATTTCGAGGATATAACAAAACAACAAATATTGAATTTCGGTCAAATTTGGAAATTACCCTCATCTATGCCCGATCCATGTTCGTCTACCATCGAGTGTCCAATTATGCAAGTGCTAGCCTTGCAAAGGCAGCTGCACGATGCCTTACGTCCTCTGCTATGCTGTCAGAGAGCAGCAGCAGCGACAGTGCACAACTCGACTCCATTTTCGCCACCAAAGAATCTCCTTGGGACCATATATTAGACGACACAATAAAAGACATACCAGCTGTCCTCCCCCCGCCAGTCCGCAATCCCTTACGTGCTGGTGGTGCAGAGCCCCCAGGACGTACCCGCGCACGCAGACAGGCAATGACCGCGCGCGAAGTCAGCGCCTTCGACGAAATGTTCAACATGATCTTCGACGCAGTCTCAGAGCAAAAGAACCCCTCCGCCAGACTCTCCTCAAAACGAGGCGACCCACTCGCTGTTCTCGGCGGAATTGGGCGCAAGCCATTCGGCCAAACCCAAGTGCCAGACTTATTCGGCAAACTCAGACGACACTCAAAACGGTTGAAATGGACGACGGAGGCAGATGAGGAATTCGACAAGAAGAAGGAGGAAATGGAGCTTTGTGATACGGATCAACAGCTGCTTGAATGGGCCATGCGCGAGGTGTTTGGACAGTCTCAGAAATACGAGGAACGTGCGCGAAATGCTATTGCTAAAGCTGAGGAACAGCATGCTCCGGGCCTTACCCCAACCTCGGGCGCAAGTGCAAGTGCAAATGCAAATGCAAACCCACCCCCACAACTTGCCTCTACGCATCTTGACCTTCAACACCCGACATATCCCTACCTCATCGCACACCTCATGCGTTCTTTCCGTGATAAATACCGTGATCCCCACCTCGCTCTCTCCATCTTCGACTACGCCCGCCACCTAAGCATCCCAAGCTACGTATTCGGGTGCACCACGCCCGCATACAACGAGCTCATAGAAACTCGCTGGTCATGTTTCCGCGATCTCAGAGGCGTACATGACGCCCTCGAAGAGATGCGCGTCAACGGCGTCGACCCTGATGGCAGAACCAAGAAACTCGTCGAAAAACTAAGGCGCGAAGTAGGCGAACGCACGGTTTGGGAAGAGGAGACTATGTTTGGGAGTGGGGAGGTTATTGGGATGTTGTCTAAGATCGAGCAGCTTACTGTCAAGGAGCCCAGAAAGAAGCAGGGCAAAGCGAAGGCAACGAACAGGAAAGGGCCGGCTTTTGATGCGTGGAAGAGGGATGCGCTCAAGGAGGGCGTGGAGGACGGGTATGAATTCGGCCAGTGGGGTTCCCACAAGTCGAAGCCAAAGCGTTGGGCACGAGACTCAGAACGGACAGTTGTTACAGGGCTGGATGATTTGTTGGATGGCAAGATTCCTGGCGAAGACCAGCTAGAGTTCAAATAGCGTATTAACCTATACATTTTTGTCGTAATTAACGAAGGTAGGAGCATGTGCTACTCTGATGAATGACAGTAGAGTTGGAAGATGATAAATGATAGCAGGTACACTTGCGAGGAGTGAAGAAATCTGTATGTACGCGAATGCAATTCCAAATTGGATGGTGGGTATAGAAAAGATGGTGGATATACGATGGTATGTAGGTCACTTTCTGTTGCGAGACTTAGAAACACGAGGTTGTGGGGGTGATGGTAAGCTGGCACCAAGGCCATGGACGGGAACGTAATCCGCGTCAATTTGATCGCACTTGAGGTGCATCAAAAGATTATGGACGAACACTTGTTCATACCTGCAAACATCAATATAGATCGACAAGGACATCATCAGAACACGTACTGGGCATTTGTGAACACAACAGTCATAGATTCCGAATTACACCTCAACAAGTTCGGCGCCATCACTAGCGCCAGATTCGCCGACGTCATCTTCGTCGCTGTCTGTACTTTCTCCTCCAAAAAAAACTGTAAGAAGCTGATCAAGAAAATAACAACTCGTCTGTTTATCGTGGGCAGACGCCTGACGAGTTGTATGCACGTTTCAGGTTCGCGAGAATGTGTGATGCAGTCGTTGTACATCTCATCAGGCACCAGTGGGTCGCATAGCTCACGCAGCCAGAGCTTGAGTAACGAAGCTAGGACATGCGGATCATCAACGCTGTCAAGCGTATAGTAGCCCCTATCAATGCGCAACTTCAATTCCGACACGGAGTCGCCATCCCCAGCGACACGGAAGATGCCCTCTGCTTTCATGCCTCCAAGAGCGAGGATTCCGTCTGCGAGGAACGGGAGAATGATGGGGATCTTCTCGTGTGGGTAGTTGCGCTCTTGCAGGCGCATCGTCGCGTCCAGCGATTCCCCGAATGTGGATGGATTAAAGGCGGCATCTGATGCGGTCTCGATCTCTGCCATCGTCGGAGGCTTTCCGCGTGGTCCTTTCTTGGAGATCGCAACTAGACGGCGAAGGCAGTGCTTAGCTATCACGTCTACCCTGCCCTCTTGCTGAGCCGTCCGCTGTTGCATAAAGGAACGCAGGTATGTCTCAAAGTTCTTCGAAGGCGGGAAAGAAGTGAGGAGTACGCAGAGCATTTGCCAGCCTTTGAAGACACTTTCCCTAAAATACTTATAAGATGGCTAGAGATCAGATGTAGATGAATAGCATACGTATTGGGATTCCCGTTGAGTTGCTTCATCAACTGACAATATATCTCATCCCTTAACTCGCCATGTGCCAAACCTTCCCCAAGCAACCACCTTTCTTCCTCCAGTAAGCCGACGCTGCTTCCTGTAAGGGAATGCACGGAACCATTGTGGACGGGTATACCAGCAGATTTCTCGCGTTCACGGTCGCCCATGATGTGTTGGATGACTTTAAAGATCCGGACTGCATCGTTCTTGAGCGAGCGATTCAATGTAAGAAGTGGTGAGCTGAGGGGCGCCTAGATGTATGTTATAGTTAGCTAGCGCAAGAGCTAGAGATGAGCACCAGCCTTTTGCCATGTCATCATTTGTGCGACGGGAACCTTGCGCCTGAAGATGAAGCCTGTACGATGTGTCGAGAAATATTGTCTTGCGTAGTCTGATTCGACGAATTGTTGGATGTCTGACGCAAGATCATGAGGAAGGACAGGATATGTGCTAAGAGGAGATATAAGACGCTGTCAATCCATATACGACATACTTACCCGGATGCTAAAGTAGTAGTAGGGGTAGAGCGAGTAGGTTGCTTGGCGATGGGAATTGGTTTTCCTCCTGTGGGGTTCTTGACGGCACTCATATTCTTGGTTGCCTCTGGAGGCAGGGAATCAGCCAAGGGAGTGTCGGTAGTGAAAATATGTACCCTTGTTAAGAACAGGACTACTAATAGTCTTGCCAAGTACTGTTGGCGGGGTCGACGTACTGCGCGTCATCCAAAAAGTGTTGCTCGCAGGCAGTTTTGGAGTTTGAGGAATCTCTCGTTTCTCATTCGCTTTGTCTTTGGGAGAATGGTTCGTGCTCGGCCGTGGCTTGTCCATGATCGGTGGTGATGACGGTGATAGCCCATGACCTACGTCGGAAGCAGCCCGTCGCTCAGACAATGACAGCATCTCCACAGCAGCATTGAGACTTTGTGGGATGGGGGATCGGCGTGGAACATAAGAGGATGATTTGGCCCGCGATCGCGATGGTGAGTTGTCATCGATATCTGAGGCTAGACGTTTGTCTTTCTCTTTCTGGCGACCGGATCGTGTACTTCCGCTCGGTGTGACCTTGGCAGGTGGTGTTGACAATGATTTTCGTGAATTTGGTGTAGAATGTTCTGTTGCGTACGGGGATGCGGGTATAGGGGGTAGGTGATGTCCATTTGACCAACCATGAGGGGAACTTGGGTGGACATATTGGTCTGTGGAGAATGAGCGCCTTACGGTAGGAGACTTCTTGGCCGGGCTAGCCCCAGGAGCTGGTATCCTTCCTGGCGAACTCCGCGTGGATGATAACGAGTGTCGGGGCAACGGGGGCTCCTCGTTGGAACGGAGTGACACATGACGCGCATCTTTCACGTTTGCTTGTGATCGAGTCCGAGTTCGACTTGACCCTAAAGTAGGTTCCTGCCCTTCAGAAGTTGTTTTGCATACGCCATTCCGCGAGAGGCGACGACCCAGGGCAGTTTGCTGTAGAAGAAGCGTTAGCTACTCTTGTGATAGAGATCAGTTGACATGAGTGTATCACTTGAATGACAGTCAGGGGGATGACAAAACTATCTGGACGTTCCCAGACTGTCTCCCCTGTCTTTGTTTGATAATAGTAAGGGATTCCACCACGGGAGTCATCACTGAGCTCCCACCACTCCCCCTCCGTACTTGGAGGCAAGCTGGAGAAATACAAGCCGTAAGAACATAGATCTCAATATTTGAAATTATGACATCACGCACACAAACGTACCAGCTGGTGGATCCCAGCTCACTTGTCCAGTGGCAGGGCACGCGAAGAATACAGTGCTAGTCTTGTAAAGTGCGTTCTAAACATGAAACTATGTTGATGATCGAGGCGAGATGAATACCTGCGGATCTACTAAAGTCACCCAGAAATTGGAGCCCCATCTCGCATCTTCCGCATCTGCACGGCCTAGACTTGCTGACGGCCGGAGGCCTACGGGCTCACCATTAACGTTTACTTGTGGTATGGCAGAAGTGTCCGTGGTATGTCCATTGGTCTTTGCGTCTTGATCGGCTGCAGAGGGTGCCTGTGACCCAGGAACTGTCTGAGGGTCTGATTGCGGAGAAAGTGGTTTTAAATCAGCGGTTGTCTGGTCCACAGCAACATCAGCCATGCTGGAGAAACGGCGCCTCTTGACGATTCAAGAAAGTGGATGAGCTGGAGATTTCCCAGGCGCCAAGGTGACAATAAAGCCGATGGACGTAATTAAGGAGTCCCGAGGAGAACGACGACGACGAAAACTGGATGATCTATCAAATCAGAAAAGCTACGAAGAAAAAAATTAGGAAAACCAAAAGAGAAAAAATTGAAGGTATCGCTTAAAGATGCGTAACCCCTTGCAAGGCCGTAATCCATCCTCCCGAATTCGGAAAAGTCTATATGTAAGTTACAGCAGGCAGTTCATTTACGTTGCTGTAACCAACGTTATCAACTACTTCATTCCATCAAATTTCATTGATGTGAGTTGCTACCTATCTATTTCTTGGCTTTCTCCACAAAATTCCTCAACGTCGCTATGTCTTCCTGATCACCTGCTATCGACTTTTCAACCCGCTCATATACCTTTGCTATACCTCGGTACACGTCCCCCTCGCTCCCACCAACAAAGTCAGCAATTTCTTCCATCTCTCCGATCCATCTATATGCCTTGGGTACCATGGGTGGTACAGTCTTCACCAGACGGTCCAACAAAATTGGCTGCGAGATCTGTAGCTCTCTCATGAGAGCATCTGCCGTCGCAGGCGAGGATCCATGAGCCGCTAGCTTACATCAATCACCCGTTTTCTTCAGAAGAACAGAAGATCACAATTACCTAGCACCATCGTGGTATACAAGCCTGTGGTTCCCTTTGTGATTCCCTGTTAAAGATGTTTTAGTAACGTACAACTTCTTCGTCTGGCTCTTCCACTTCCACTCACAGCATACGACATCTTGAGTGCGCTAGCATCTCCGACCCCCACTCCTTCTCCCTTCAGAGGAGATACTTTCAGACCATACTTCGACAACGCAGTGAATTCATCTAAAATTTTCACGTCTTCCGCTGACGCATAGAATGTAGGATTGTAGTCGTCTTTCGGGGGGCCTCCGATAATGCCAGCATCAACAAACCTGATGCTCGTCCCTGCAAAAAGTGCCGCAATGCGTTTTACCGTTTCTGGGTTGACAGCATTGCAGTCCACAAACGTCTGCGGGGATGGCAATGCGTTCCCAGCAGCTTCCTGTATCTTTTTGGCAAACGATACAGCATCTCTTGGCGGTAAAATGCTCAGAATCCAGTCTGACTTGAGCGCGAGCTCGTTGACTGATACGCCAATCATCCCTGCATCTTGTGCTCGCTTTCGCGTGGCTTCGGAGCGCCCTTCGAGGTCGGTATAGACTGTGCAGCCAAAGCTGGTTAGACGCTTCGCCACGGCAGCGCCCATGGCTCCAGCGGCGACTACTGCCAGACGCGGTGCTGCGGACGACATGGTGGTTCAATGCAGTCTCAATATCCCCTGAAGATACCGATAACAGTTGGCACTATTTTTACCAGACTGTTATTTCTGGAAATGGCCGAAGAAGATCCGTTACTCTGCAGTCCATGTAACCTCGATGAATCTTTGAACAATAGTTCGTGCGTATGAGTTGTATCGCGCGTTTTTAATGACGCCTTGTAAGATTATATGGTTGCTACCATCACGCTGCCACTCCAAACCTTAGTTCTACGAGTACCTTAGAGTGCATGGCTACTGGCGCAAGTGTCAGAAAAGAACCTTAAAACCGCTTGATCGTTATCAGGAACGCGTTTCCGTTTTCTTAGTATCGCTTTGGCACTACAAGTTGTGGGGATGGCTTTTGTTGTTGTCGGCCCAGCGCAAGTAATTAGCAGAAGCTTTAGTTGAACAACCGTTTAAACTACAGGGAAGTTTTATTGCTATTTGTCATTGCACTTATTACCCCAGGTGCCAGACTATTTCTGTTGAACGTCGCTTAGGCTACAGCGAGTACCTGGTTGACCGGTTGACCCCTGGACTTGAAAACTCTTCGCAATATGAAATTCACACATCTGATGCTGAGTCAGCCATAGCTGCAGTCGACCCCTTGTCAAGTCAATTCTTTTATTTGGTTCCTTCACCCGAAGGCTTATACGTATCGTTTCTAGTACCAAGAACACTTCAGACAATACACGGGAACAACCTCTTGTCAATATTATTCATTCAGCGTGAAATCTCGTTGGTTTTAGTCCGTCCAACACCTTTTTCGCAAGCCATCGAGGTCACCCTAAGTTACAAGCAATATCTTCTTACATTCGACCGGCCCATTCCGCATTATTTACCCACATTGCATGTGTCAGTCACATCTATGTCTCTTGACGTGTGCGGGGGACTAGTGGCAACCAAGGCGCTGGGCAGCAGTGTGGAGAGCGAAAGCCAATAGGTTAACGTCAGCATGAAAATAAGATGGTGCCCTGTCCCAGGCGTACTAGAACGCTGGATGCAGCACTCTCGACAGGGATAACATTGGCGGCAGGAGGGTAGATTTGGCAGCTCAAGGTGTGAGTTGCAAGGGTTCGCTGTAATCATAGCCACGCACAGAAAGTGAGCAAAAACATCGCAGTGACTCACTGGGTATAAGGGTATTCCATGTGCATCATAGGGTGGACGCGGGTGCGATGGCTCTTGTGCAAAAAACGGCGACGTAATTGTGAGAGATCTAAGGAAAAAATGAGCTAAAAAGTAAAACAGACAACTACAGGAGACGACTTATAACAGGCAGAGACAGAAATGGCAAGGAAGACAGGGAGATAAGACATTATTAATGATGGTTGGTTTAAAGGCCTGAAACCTTATGATCAGAAAAGGAAACCATTTCTCGG